>LPNX011114307.1:177355-192124 GCA_001517045.1 Pseudotsuga menziesii
TCTATTTGTGCTATCACCTACCCAATCACTGTCAGTAAATCCAATCAAATCAAGATCATATTTTGCTTTATAGAAGATCCCATGTGTCCTTGTTCCCTGAACAAAGTTAAGGATCCTTTTGGCTTCTTTCCAATGGATCTCATGAGGCAGATACATGTATCTAGAAGCCAAACTTACAGCATAACAAATATCAGGTCTAGTATGTGTCAGATACAACAAACATCCAATCAATTGCCTATACATGTATTGTTTACCATAGGTGAAGAATCAACTTCTTCCAGCTTCACTCCTTAAAGGAAATGAGTTTTGCTTGCTTTGCAATCCTTCATTCTAAATTTGTTCAGCAAGTACAAGGCATATTTGGACTGGTGCACTTTTATTCCAGCTTTGGTTTGAGCAATCTCAAGCCCCAAAAATTGACTTAAGAGCCCCAAATCTGTCATGGAAAAGGCTTGGTTCATAGCTCCTTTTAAGGAAGCAATCTCAGCCTTTGAGCTTCCTGTAATGAGGAGGTCATCAAAATATAACACAATGATCATTAATGAACCTGTAAATAACTTCAAATAGAAATTTGGATCTGATTTGCATCGAACAAAATTCAGTGATAGCAAGAAGCTATCGATCTTGGCATACCAGGCCCTGGGGTCTTGCTTTAGCCCATACAATGACTTTCTCAACCTGCACACAAGAGAAGGGTTAGTAGAAAAACCTTGAGGTTGCTGCATATATATCTCTTCAATGAGATCTCCATTCAGGAAGGAGCATTTTACATCCATGTGATGTACCTCCCATTGCCTTGAGGCTGCAATGGCTAGTACTAGCCTGATGGAATCCATCTTTACCACTGGGGAAAAAGTCTCATTGTAATCTATGCCATGAACCTATGAGTATCCCTTGGCTACCAATCTGGCCTTGTATTTTAGTGGTGAACCATCAACAGAAAATTTGGTCTTATAGACCCACTTAAACTGTACTAGTTTTCTCCCTGGGGGAAGATCCACTAGCTCCCATGTGTTGCTCTTCTGGAGTGAGCTGAACTCCTCCTTCATGGATGTTTGCCATCTTGGATCTCCTGCTGCTTCTTCATATGTTTGAGGATCAGACTCCACCATCAAATAGCATTTTTCAGCAAACATAGGATCCTTCATGCACAGACCACTCTCAAACTGAGATCTAGTCCTCCTTGGGTCATTGGGATCCCCAACTAGCTCTCCTGCTGCATGTAGTGTCTTGGCTACCCATTTTGGCCTTGTAGGGATGTTAGTGTCTGTAATAAACTCATCTCCATTGGAAAAATAAGAATAAGCATGTTCAACAAAATCTTTACTTACTTCTTGAGGTTCAGGTGGTGAAGAGGCTTCACCAACTTCCACTGCTGCAAGGGGTTCTTCTTCAAACTAAACACACCTTTTGATGAATCCTTTATTTGTGCTCAAATTTATCAGTTTGTACCCTTTTGAATCTTCAGAGTATCCAAAAAAAAGACACTCTTGGATTTGGGGCTGCAAAGCCTTCCTCTTCTCTGTTGGAATTCTATCCCAAGCCTTTGAGCCAAAAATCCTGAAATGGGTCACATCTGGCTTGTGCCCAGTCCATGCTTCGAAGGGAGTCATGCCATCAAGCTGTTTGTGAGGCACCCTATTTTGAATATAGGCTGCATAGTTGATAGCTTCGGCCCAATACTTTGGTGGCAAAGTTTTGGCCTCCATCATGCATGTTGCCATCTCCTTCAGTGATCTGTTCTTCCTCTCAGCAACACCATTTTGCTGTGGTGTGTAAGGGATATAATACTGCATCTGAATACCTGCATATGCACAATAATTAATAAACTCAGACTTGAAATACTCACCAACATTTTCAGATCCGAGGGCCTTGAGTTTCCTTCGATATTGGTTTTCAACCAAAGCCTTAAAGACTTTGAATAGGCCAAAAACTTTAGACTTGTGTTTCAGGAAGTGAACCTAGCAATACCTGGAAAAATCATCAATGAAAGTTAATGCATATTTGGCCTGACTCATGGACATATGAGGGAATGGGCCAGCAACATCACTATGGATCAGATTGAGCGGTGCAGAGGTTCTCTCATGACTAGCTCTCTCAAATTTGTGCTCTGGGTGTTTTCCTATGATACAGCCTTGGCAGACTCCTTTGGAAAATTTTATCTTGGGAAACTCTATGACCATCTCTTTCTCACTAAGATAAGAAATATATTTGTAGTTTAGGTGGCCAAATCTTTCATGCCAAAGCTTGCTTGCTTCATTAGCATGAATCATAAGAGCAGAGGGGTTTGAGTAAGGTAGGAAGTGTGAGAACATGTATACCTTTTGAGCATGATTCACAACTCCTTTTGCAATGACTCTACCAGTTGAAATCTCTGTGATCTCAACTTCATCGGGTGAGAATATGACTTTCTTAGGAGACCCAGTGTGGGTCATCTGGTACACTGATAGGAGGTTGGAGGAAAGACCAGGCACATATAGCACATTGCTAAACTGACCATGATCAAGATCTATCCTTCCTTTACCCAAACTTTCAGTGAGAGAGTCATCTCCTAGTACTATAGATGGTCCTTTCGACTTGTCCAGTGAGGAGAAGGCCTCCTTATTCGAAACCATGTGTCTTGAAGCTCCAGAATCAATGATAAAACTAGGTGAACTTGATGTGCTAGCAACTAGAGCATGAACTCTCTCTCTATCATCTGAACTTGATCTTCCTTCTCTCTTCTTTGAGATTTCTGGAAGGGAGATATCATTCTTCTCTAGGAGTTGGGTCAGCATGTCTATATTCTTTTTCATACAAGAGCTTTCAGAGTGATTTCCCTTATTGCAGTATGCGCACTTTTTCATTTCACCTTTGTTTTTCTTCTTCTGGTAGTTCTTCTTGGGACCTTGTGGATCCTCTGGAGACTATTTCTTGTCTCTCTTTTGCTCAGGTGGCTTTTTATATTTCTTTTTGCTTTTTGAATCCACCTTCGAATATCCAGCAATCAAAGCTTGATCTTTGGATGGTTTGATGGTGCCCATCATCACCAGCTTGTCCTGTTCTTGTGTGAGAGATTCCATGAAATCTGCAAGGCTAGGCATCTTCCAGGTTTGAGCTGTCAGTTTTTTGGCATAGAAGGTCGAAACAAACACTAAATAGTCAGGGCCTAGCTTCGAGAGGATGGCCAGTATGAGCTGATCATCTTTCTTTTCGATCCCACACTATTTTAGTTGTAAAACTAGTGCTTTGAACTTGGAGAAATATAGCTGCAGGGATTCAAATCTCGTTGGACTCAGAGAAATCAGCTCATTTTCGATTTGATGTCCCCTCATCTCATCTGTCTTTCCAAAAAGATCAGCAAGCTTCTCCCATACTTCATTCGGTGATGTCAATCCATCAAGATGGAAAAGGAGGTCTCTAGAAATACTCAGACACAGGAGGCCATAAGCCCCATCCCTCCTGTTGTGCCATTTTATCTTCTCTGCAGCTGCATTGGGCTCTGCTTCTGTTGCCATAGTCACCTATAGAGGCCTTTCGCTCTCAACAGTATCTCCATCTCTGCTTTCCATTCAAATAAATTGAAAGGAGTCAAGATAGTTTTCTGTGATTTGATCCATAGCTTAGAAAATCTGTCCCAGCTGTCAGTAGAAGGCTCCCAGTCACTGATGTCGAACCTGCAAAATTTTTTTGAAGGAGAGATAACAATCTACAATGGCTCTGATACCATGCAGAAATTGAACCAGGTGATAGATTAATTTTACTCACAACAATTAACAATTGATCATGCAAAATCACTCACAAAAGAGACTGAAATTGGAGTTGAACACTAAACTGTATTAAATCAGTGTACAATATCCAACCCTATAATAACATAGGTTGTTGAATAAATAACATACATCATGGATTCGAATGCACGAGGAGCAATTTGAATCTAGCATAAAGCAGGCTTACTAAAAATAAGCAAATCCCCCATAGGTGTAAAAAGCTGATCCCAAATCTGTCATGGAGCTCACGAATTGGAAAAATGGCTTAGGAAAGATAAAGAATGGTGAAATGGCAGATCATACATGTTTTTACAAGGAGAAAAGAGTGGAGGATGAAGAGGACAAAAAACTAGTTCACCTCACCTAGTCTAGCTTTTCCAATTGCCTTAAAACACTGAAAAAGCAGGGAATAAAGCAGAAAAAGTAGAAGGGCACCTAAGAGGCCAGGAATAAAGCATATTTGATTCCTTGGGCTTTCCCATGCGCTACATGAGTCAAATAAGGCAAGTTTGACCACTATGGATAGGTAAAAGACAACTTGCACAAGGTGGGACACATGAACTAGGATAATAAGACAAAAATACTTAAATTAATGTCTAAGTGGGTAAAATATGGGTTGATTATTCTAACATGTTTAAGTTTTTTACTCATGCAAATGCTTGTATCTATTGGATGGAATCAGTATTATATGTGTAATTTTTATGGTTTATTCATATGTGTTTGATTCCCAGTTCTTCAAACTTGTTCATGATCTAGTTCTTGTGTTAGCTTGTTTATGTGTTTACTTCCTTGTTGATCAAGTATTAAACCAAAACCATTAAAAACCAATTTCATTTTGTTTTATTTTTGAGATTGTGTTAGCTTGCTCTTGTGGTAGTCTAGGAACAATTTCTAGCACAAACATCTTAGGCGCCATTGCTGGAGAAGAAGCTGAAGTATATATTCCCTGGGATATCATTATTCATCTAATTTTGAGAGGTGAACAAAGTCAACAAATATTTTAGAATACAATTTTTCATCGACGACTCCACGGAAGAAATATTTGTTGGCCACTCCACCGATTCAAGATGTCAATTAACATGGAAGCCATTGTGGCTACGAGGTATGCTTTCTATGGTTTCTCAAATATTGTTGGTTTTCCACATCTAGTGCTTTCTATAATTGAGTAGGGTGACTATCTTCCTAGATTCAGAGGAAACAAGTATGAGCATCCTCATGAGCACTTATTAAATTTTCATAAATGCATGCTTGAACATGATTTTGTTCACGAGGATGTATTAATCAAGATGTTCATATTTTCTTTAGAAGAACATGCTTGTGAATGGTGTCAATCTCTTCCTGCTGCTAGCATTCATTATTTGAAGGAGTTTCATATTGTTTTTCATCATCATTATCAAATATTTTATTTGGTAGATCTTCTATTTGAAAATTGTTGTGAGGAATATGAATTGCATGATGATATTGAAGATATATATAGAGAAGAATTGGTCCCTCACAATCTTCATTAGTTATCTAATGATCTTCAAGATGATAGGTTTTCCAATAAATATGAACTAGAAGTGAATAATGAAGAAGATGAAGGTTATTTTATTATCATTAATTTTGATTATTATAAACCTAAATATTTGGTTTCTTTAGATACAAAACACAATGATCAGTTGTATTTTGGTCAAATGCCAATGAAAATTAGTAAGGGCATTCCTTAGCTTTCAGATTTGCAGACAAAAGGAAATTGTGCCAACCATGAAGAACTGGATTTGCAAAGATCATCTATTTCCAAGGAGGAACAACAAGAGGATTTTCTTTCTCTTTATGTACCAGTTACTTCAAATCTAGATAAAAAAAGATGATAATGATGAGGAAGATCATGCTAATGTTTTTTCAAATCATCCTTTCTATGATAAATGTGAATATGACCTAGGCATTGAAGGAAATGATCAACACTCTTCAAAAATTAGTCAGCTTGAGTTAGTGGAAGATATAAAACATTATAACCTCAACAGAGTTGAATATTTTATATATTGTTCTCTTCTTGCATTATCTCAGGGAGTATTGAGAATTGAGGACACCCATTTTTAGTCCATTCTTTTTGAACAACATGAAGGAATAATTTTTCATGAGCTTCATGATCCAGTGGCTTCTTGGATGGAGTTGTATTTTTCAAAGGTTTCTAATGCTCTAGCTTTTGGCATACTTCCTATTTCTAGTCGTAAGTATCAACTGCCTACAAACTCTTTATTTCATTTATCACATATTTTGTGGGTCTTCTCAAACAATAGCATGCATGGAATTATGATTCTCAGTCAAATGGTATCTTGGCTTCACTGGAAGTATGATTACACTTGATTGGGTTGTTTCCTCCAATTAGAAGTAGGAGTAAATAACAGAATAAGCTCACTATATGAGCATGTAGATTGTTTTCAGTATGCTGGTTTGTAGCAGTATTTTGTGATTTCAGAAGTATGTGTTCAGAGTTTGAGAAAGCTGCAGAGATTTGGTAAATGACTCCATCACCCAATGAATAAGGCATAAGGTCTACAGGTTCTCGAAACCTCACAAGGAGGCTTTCATCCCACAGTAGGAGCCAGACGTTAACACTGAATATTGTTCCTAGTCTATGTGTGTTATTTTTCAAAGATTTATTTCCTATTATTTTTCATTTTTACTTTGTTTTGAAGTTTCATAGTGACAAATACATTTTGTTTGATTTTATGGTTATAGTTGTTTTAATTTATTTCCTTTTATTTGTTTTAAATTTTTCCTTTGGATTATTAGGGGTTATATATCTTTAAAGTATGAAAATATTATATTAAAATATATTCTAAGCTTTATATTTAAGATCTAACCCTCATTTTTGAGTCCTTTGTCAAATATCTTCATGAGGAGATTCCTGTGGCAGCTCTGTTTTTCTTGTTTTTCTCATTATCATTGAGATCCGATTATGAGGTGATGAAAATGGATTATGGAAAACCAAAAGAGGTTTTTTTCCAAAACAGACTCATTCACAAAAATCCTCTCTCATTTTTGCAGCACCTATTATCATTTGAGAGATTCAAATTCATCTGTGTGGCCTATTTTTGAGGGTTTGAATTATTTAATAGTTTCCTGTTTTAGTCACAAATGTCCAACACCTATTCCAATAAATTGAAGGGGAATTTTTAAAAACCAAGAGAGGTTTTTTGTTCATAACAAACTCGTTTAAAAAACCTCTCTCTGGTTTTTCACAGGTATCCCGGATTGAGAGACATGGAGGTGTCGTTGAGACCCAAATTTTTAGAAATTCGCCAAATTTCCCCAAATCCGATTTGCTATTTTCGGTTAATTAGTATTTATGAATTTGAAGTTAGTTTGCAAATACTTATTGTAACTGTCTTATAATATACCTAGAAGGTAGTTATGGAACTACTCTACCTTTGTGATGATAAAAGGAATAATTTTGACTCAAGGAGAGGCTCTGGAGCTGATGTATCTCAAGCTTAGACTGATAACTCTTATGTAAGTTTGAAGCCTGTTATTGATTATATACATACTATTAGAGGAGGAAGTTGGTATGCCGACTTGAACGATAGCCAACTTAGTCAATCAGCCGACTAAGTTGGTCATTCGACTAACTAGAGATTAGATCGACCACCTAAAAGTCGTGTCGGTTCACCGAACCGACAGGTAGTTATTTTGTAACTATTTTGTAATCATATATATTAGGCTTTTGAGCCAGATGAGAACTCGGTTCTGTTCTTTGTATTGTATGGACCCTCTTATGCTAATATAATCCGTTATTCTATCTATATGTTCTTGTCTCTTGTCTCTTTTATGTATGTATGTTTTAGTATGTATTATTGGTAACCTTATGTGATCTGTGAGATTACAACATTGGTTCCGTTGCTGGTAGTACATGTCTGAGATGTATGCAAGTAGATGATATCAGAACAGGAGATTAAAGAATGGTGGGAACATAAAGTAGCAAATTATTTACAGAATTACGCATGAAGAAATAGATTGATAACCGCACAAGCAAAATAAATATTATTTACAGAGATGCATGAGAAGTTTGTAGAATCCATGCTGCAACTTCTGAAGAAAATCCTGGATGAAAAAGCTGGAAGGGACTAAATATCAACAGTTACTAGAAAAAATGATTCAAGTGGGAAGAGAAAACTTGTCCGAGTGGTTCAAAATGATCACCAACAAATTCTGTGAGGAGCAAGTAGTAGAAGACAAAACTTCGGTGGAAACCGTCAAGAAGAAATTCTACACAGAACTCACCGAGGAATTCCTGTGTTCCTTATCGACCTTGCTATTTAAATTCCTGATCGAGAAGGGAGTAGGTCATATTGTTGAATCTCGTCCATCACTTCGCGAACCACTATTAAACCCTAACTGGGCGAAAAAGAAAAAGAAGTGGGAAAAATTCATTGCAGAAAGGGAGTGGGAATACTTCCTAAGCAAGTAGACAGAACTATCTAGGTTTTCTAAAGCGTCAGGTAGGCAATGGGGGGGTAGCTAGTAATATGTCGGAATAAAGTGGAGTGGATTCTAGTCGACTAAAGGAAATACCAATCAGCAGTAATGAGAAAGTCAACCTAAAAAGGAAATTGAGAAGACAGTGTCACATAAAGGTTTGATGGACTTCTATAAAATATAAAGGGAGAGAAGGTTACAAAGTAGGGAAGAAAGAAGAGAAAGAGCCTTAGCGTTGCAAAGAGGAATGAGTACTAGGGTGACCGACCAGGAAAGAGATCCGCTGGAGTCGGGTCATGACCGACAAGAAGAAGGCGTGGAAGAAGAGGCATCCCCTATGAAAGAATAATTGTGGATAGAGCAGCAAGAAGCTCTCCAATTAGAAGTTCCCTAGGAAGTAAAACCTTCGACAGAGCCATGTACCCAGATACACACTATTTTTGAAGAGGAACTCAAACTAGGAGCTGGTGACTTTGGTATCTGGATTCGACTAGACGAAAAGACATACACTGGTAGACATCTAATTATCCATTGACCAGAAGAAGGAAATTGGGTTACGCTTCAAGAAATACCCTCCAATAGAAGTATCCACTTACTGTTACTGACACATGAAGGAGCACCCCCCCTGCCAAATACAGCTTTAGAAGACACAGAACATTTAGAACTGCATACAAATAAGTGCAGTAGGACATCGACAGATGAAGTTGAAACTAACCGACTGCTAGTCAAAGAAGAATCGACAACCAAAACAACCGACGGGAATGAGAGTTCCATCGACCATAGCTCCACAGAGACGAATAACCCAATAACCCAACTACCCCCACTACCACCTCCACCTCCACCACCACCACGTTCCGACAATGACAATGATTCTGACATGGGTCACAGGTCAGCACACATTCCTCTATATGAGGGGGATGGGGACCCTAGATGACACTAGTTCGTCTGTGAGTTGACTTGGGAGGCTAACCAAGTTACAGATGAAGATAGGAAGATGGCACAGTTCGCTGGTGCCTTGAGGAAAAGGAAATTAACTTGGTACATGACCTTTTCTGAGAGAACACCCCGAGAAACCAAAGCTGAGATCAAAGTGCAATTTCTATCATTTTTCAAAAGTCCAGATGCAAAACATCTGGCAGCAAAGAAACTAAAAAAGACATCATAGAAGCGAGGAGAAAATGTCCGTGATTACGATAAACGATGGAAATACCGTCTTAGCCAATTGGACTGTGTTATTGATGAACAATTATTAATCCAATGGTTTCTTGCAGGTTTATCACAGAAAATTCACCGACACATAAGTCTGGAGACATTCAAGACTTACGAAGACGCGCTTACAAAAGATCTCCAAGTAGAAATGGATGAGGAAATACTAGCATACTCCACTTATCACTAACTACAAGAACATCTTGAGAACATACAGAAGTCATTAAAAGAATTAAACCTCAAAAATCAGGATATCTGGTGCATGAAGTGCTCAATGGCTGGACATTCGAAAGACAACTTTCACCAAGACATCAGCCGACAGGATGTTCGATTCATGCAGAATAAATGTTTTTGCGACATTTTCCAAGAGCATGGAGACCACTTGACAAAAGATTGTCCATTCAACATGAAGAACTGAAAGGCATCTTGGTGTGTAATCTGCAAAACTAAAAATCATAACATGGTCGACTAACATCTGAATCTCAAGAACCGACAGAATTATCATGTAGTCTATCAGACCAACACAGTTGCACAAAGTAATGAGTAAAACCACACCCCAAATGATCAGAACAATCAAAGATATGAGGGCCAGTATGACAATCGACGTGGAGGATATGGAGGTCGAGGTCGATTCTTTGGGAATCGAGACAACCGACCATATCGACGCATCCAATGTTTTACATGTTATAAGGAGGGACATCTTCATGTAGACTGTCCATACGAGGACAAAACTGACCTCAAATTTTGTACTCATTGCATAGTAGGGGATCACTCATTAGAGGATTGCCCTACCATGCTGGAAAAAATAAATAAAAAGAAAATGTTAATGTCTTGTCATGTGTGCAAAAAAATGATGTAATAAATACAAATAATTTGCATATCGTAACCCGACAAGGGACAAAAATAGGAAACGATAACCCACGAATCAGCAAAATAAAAGAAAAGAATGTCTACCCTGATCTAGTTAAATAAAAACAAATATATAAAGAGGCAACAAACGTATTTAAATAATTTTCCTGACAAGAAGAAGCATACGACAAACGACATAACACAATAAAATAATTGATACAGCTCGTACAAAAATATAACTCAATATCTCAGTTCATTGACTTTCTATATGAAATAAAACATAACAACACCGAAAAACAAACAAAGAATATCTGTAGTCTATATAAAAAAGATTAAAGTGATGCTGACCCACTTGTCGACCTGGAAATTGAAGGATACCATGTCTGACAAGTCATGCTCAACTTTGGATTACAAGTAAACATCATGACTCGTGACACTTGGGAACAACTGGGCATACCTCGACTGTATGAGTCAGGTATATACTTGAAGCTAGCTGACCATGGCCTCATTGAACCTATCGGAGTATAGAAAAATGTCGACACAACGATAAAAGGAATATCGACCAAAGTCGACTTCAAAATTATTGACCCTAAGGAAGGATCTAGCTCCTTCCCAGCATTAGTAGGTCAACCTTGGGGAAGTAAGATGAAAGCGTCAATATCCCTATATAAAGAGAGAATAAAATTAAAAGGAAATGGACAAAAGGTCATTGTACCTATTCATCCATCCCAAGGAGAACCTTGGACAGAACCTATCGATGAAGAAGTTGATATCCGAAAACTTTATCAGATACAAAATAATACAGATTATATAGAACCTAATATCTATGGAGAACTTCATTTAGGTAACCAAGACTCAATTAGTTATAATTCAGACATAGAATTATATGATTGGGAAGTCGAGAACTATGAAACACAAGAAAGATGGTGTTGGACTATCCAAAAAGTACAGAAAAATCCCACCCGACAATGCTTCATAGTGTCCATTGTCCCAAAAATATTTGAGAAAAAAATTAGGGAATACCCTACTTTAAAACCTACAAATGTAAATAATACACAAATACCAAGATATAAGGAAGCCAAAGTTGCCGCGCATCGAACCTCGACTATCACTCGGACTGTACCAGAACCCCACCTACCAGCCTCTGAACCGACTGGAGGTGAGGAAGAAGAAAATGTCAAGGACATAAACAGAGAAATAAACCAACTGTTCTCTGACTTCGACTCGCCCCCTCAGACCAACAATCCACCACTCGACCACATTTTCACCAACCCATTGACACCTGACCATTCACCAACCCCATCGCCACCACCACCACCACCCCCCGACTCAGAACCCCTAATCCAACCCCACCACAACCATCAGTACCCACCGCATCCACTTCTAGAACACATGCATCCGAACAACCAGAGGCAACAGTCATCCCACCGCCCCAAATCGAAATACCATCAACCACTACTACACAACAAACAGAAAATCCCGACTTGACTTTTGCAAGTACACAGATGCTGAAGCAAGACGAAGCAGAGAAGCACAAAAAGAAGAAGTACCATCATGGACAGCCAGCAATGGTCCACATCAATCTAGTTGGGTCGACCACTGCGGTCGATGTAACCAAACTGAGAGATCCAGAGCTAGAACAACTACTGGAAGTGCTAGCAGTTGAAGCAAAGACAAGGAACCAACATAGACATAAGGAACTAGACAACAAGGAAAAAGAACAAGTTAAGTGCCTTAACAAGTGTAGGGACCTAGTCCAGGCTATCATACTGGGACCAATAGAGGTCGACATCGACAAACCGCTAGAAAGACCTTATCAGCTATTTGAAAGTGTGGTGTCAGCGCTCCAAGCATAGATTCAAGAAACAAAAGAAGAGCAGAAAGAAGAAACCATCCGACTATTGATGGCACAACACACAGCCTTTTCTGAAGCCTACAAAGTGTTGCAAGATTACATGGAGGAGTCTGTAATCACTGAATAAGTACTGAGAGACTGGCTTGCTTACTATGGACAAGTCTATCAACACACCAGACAGACTCGACAAGGGATCTAAGCGCTTGAGAAGAGGAAAACTACGGACGAAGCACTCAGAAGCACAACTGAGGAACAAATAGTGCTTGAGACAGCTAAACTCCAGAAGCTTGAGTGGGAAGCACATCAGTGGGTGCATCAAGCCATTCCCAACTTGGAAAAAGTAGACATCATCTACCCACAGATGAAACGACTTAGAGAGACAACAGAAAAAAAAGGACCAGTTTATGGGTCCCGACATGGAGAGAATAGATGAAATCTCCATTCCAGAGAAAATGTCGATTTTATCAAATTTGACTACACTCACGATCGACATACATAAAATATTGCAGAGCTGGAAGGATTTCCAACATCACCTAGCAGTGACAGCTCCAACAATTCTCTAAGTCTGCGTACAGAAAAGGCCGACCATTAGACTTCACAGCCCATAAAGATCAAGCACAAAATAATGACTAATTAGAAATTTTTGTACCTCCCCATTTCTTCAGGACGAAGAAACGTTTTGTTCGTGGGGGAGATGTTGGAGGAGCAATTTGGTATGCCGACTTGAATGATAGTCGACTTAGTCGATCAGCCGACTATGTTGTTCAGCCGACTAACTAGAGATTAAATTGACCACCTAAAAGTCGTGTCGGTTCACCGAACTGACATGTATTTACTTTGTAACTGTTTTGTAATCATATATATTAGGTTGTTGAGCCAGATGAGAACTCGGTTCAGTTCTCTGTATTGTATGGACCCTCTTATGCTAATATAATATGTTATTGTATCTATTTGTTCTTGTCTGTTGTCTCTGTTATGTATGTATGTTTTAGTATGTATTATTGGTAACCTTATGTGATCTGCAAGATTACAACACATACTGATAAGGCATTTTACCTACTACGTTAGTTTTATTTATAATCTGTTTGATTTCTCAACATACAACTTCATTTCTTGTTTAAGGTTTTTACTCATGCAAATGCTTGTCTCTTGTGGATGGAATCCGTATTATATGTGTAATGTTTATGGTTTATTCATATGTGTTTGATCCCCAGTTCTTCAAATTTTTTCATGATCTAGTTCTTGTGTTAGCTTGTTTATGTTTTTACCTCCTTTTTTATCAAGTTTTAAACCAAAACCATTAAAAACCAATTTCATTTTATTTTATTTTTGATATTGTGTTAGCTTGTTCTTGTGGTAGTCCAGGAACAATTTCTAGCACAAACAGTTGACTTTAGAAAAACATTTGATACAGTTTCCAGAACTAACCTTTAGAATAGATTAGAGGAGCTAAAATTCCATTTTGAGATGAAATATGATGTGATAAGTTTGTATGAGAAGGTTATAGCCAAGTTTAGGAACTCTAAGGGTTGGTCAGAAGAAATTATTTGTAATATAGGAGTCAATTAAGGTTTTCCCATATCCCCTACTCTTTTTGGTATTTACATTGACATGATAAAGGGTTGTTTGCGAGACAAAAGTAGTGATGGTACAACTTTGTTTTGTATAATTATCATTATTATTCTCTATGCTAATGATATTGTTCTTATTTGAAGGATTCCCCATGATTTTGACAAGCAACTATAAATTTTCAAAGTATTTTTGCTGTGAAATGAGCGTGACTATCAACAATGAAAAATCAAAGGTTATGACGATAAAATCCCAAAATATCACTTATGATAATTTTTGGTATCACAACAACAATTTGGAGCATGTGACTTCATATAAATATCTCAAGATCGATTTTCATCATAAGCTTAATTGGAACTATAGCATTGAGAAAAATGGTTAATGGAGGATGACAAGCTTATTATGGACTTGAAAATAGTTGTAGATATGTAGAAATTTGGATTTAGGATATGAATAAAATACCCTTTGAGGCTCTTGTTACTCTTGCTATCTTAAATGGTTATGAAGTTTGGGCTGCAACATCCCGAGAGAATATTGGAGAAGGATACAACAAATCCAAAAACGCTTTATAACATATATCATCTCACTTTTTGTTTTCGTCAGTCTTGTAATAATTGGTTTATAAAGAATATCAATTTCAATAATTCATCCTAACAATTGACTCACTAATATATTTCAATATAATATAAACTTTTATTAAAAAAATCAAATATAAAATAAAACATATTATTTAAAAAGTCAAGTCCCAGTAAAGAAATCATTTTCTAAAGTTTTTGAAGGATTCCCCATGATTTTGACAAGAAACTATAAATTTTCAAATTATTTTTGCTGTGAAATGAGCGTGACTATCAAAAATGACAAATCAAAGGTTATGACGATAAAATCCCAAAATATCACTTATGATAATTTCTGGTATCACAACAACAATTTGGAGCATGTGACTTCATATAAATATCTCAAGATCGATTTTCATCATAAGCTAAATTAGAACTATAGCATTGAGAAAAATGGTTAATGGAGGATGACAAGCTTATTATGGACTTGAAAATAGTTGTAGATATGTAGAAATTTGGATTTAGGATATGA
>LPNX011114307.1:194866-241924 GCA_001517045.1 Pseudotsuga menziesii
TCATCCCATCTTTTTTTTAACTATTTTCAAAAATTGAAAAGCCAAAGATACCCTTTTGAAGAGGACGTGTCGATGTGTGGGCTGTGCATTTTTACAAAATTTTTGGATGTCTATTTTTTACCCTTCGGATTTTTCTTTGAGCTACTTCGAAGTTGTTGTCAGGTTTTCTAAGTGGAAGTTTTAGAAGTAATTAAAACAAAAAAACCATATGAATTCCAAAATGCATACATGATACCTCAATGGATAGAGGATTCAATGGTGAATCTATCGGTATTAACTCCGCTCAGTTGTGTGCCATAAATGGCAGGGTTTACACCCCTAGAAGACAGAGAAACATTGATTTTCCTGTAAGAGGGATAATTCTCTATTTTTCCATCCCTCGATCGAGTTCAAGAGCTCTATCGAGATATTTAAATTACTCGATAGAGATATTAACAAAACCTCGATTGAGGGTTTACTAAACCCTCGATCGAGGGTTTACGAAACCCTTGATCGAGGTCCTAATAAACCGTCGATTGAGGTTCTGGGATGTAAATAATTTCAACATCATTTGATTCGGATTTGGCCAGCTCTGGGAATAATAAATCTCTTAGAAATTTGAACCAAAAAAACCATGACATTGCCAAACCGCCATCATTTTGCAAACCGCCATGGGGCCAAGGGTTTGAGAAATTGATTGCTAAAAGTTTTTTAATGTTCATTAAACTAATTCAAATAAAAAAATAGGACTGTAATGGAGCACTACTGGGGGCGGTGGGTTTCCCCTAGATTTTATGTTAAACATTAGTTGTGTACGAATTGGTGTTATAGATGTGATTGATTGGAGTCATATATGTGATTAATCACATCTATAACCCAATTGCTCCATGACCCATGTTCAGCAGACGAAGTGAATAACATTACGGGTTTGTTGCCTATTTATAGAAGGTTAAAGATGCTCAACCGATGTCTTCTTTAACCCTCAATTGAGCGTTTATTTAACCCTCGATCAAGGTGTTGAACCGTTGACCAAGGGTTTATCAGAATCTCAATTGAGTTTTTAATAAAAGCTCGATCGAGGGTCTAATAAACCCTCTATCGAGCTGTTAAGACCACGATCGAGGGTTTAATAAAAGCTCGATTGAGGTAAGTTTTTTTGTTTTTACCGAATTCTTCTTTCCAAAAATTGTAACCCACCTCTATGGATACACCCTTATAACGATTAATTATTATTAATAATATTTAAAAACGCCACAATTATTTATGAAATAAAACAGTGAAAAAGTGTGCTTTTTTTCTTTCAAATTCTTACCTATGCTCCAGACCCACAATGCAGTAGACAAACTAAACCCCTGATTATAACAATTAATTATTATTAATAATATTTAAAAGCACTGATTAATTGTTATTAATAATATTTAAAAACTCCACAAGCTTGAGTCAAACTTTTCATATTGGAATTTAAGGAAGAGAAATCGAGAAAACTTTCCTCAGGTAATAATGAATGGTTAAACTTTATTTATTAGTAATGAATGTTTTACTGTTGAGAAGAATCAAATTTTTTGAAGCGTAAAATTTTCTTTAAAGTTTATATTTAATAGACTAGCACAATCATTTAACCTATGGCTAGTAAACACCAAATGTCACTGGTTAACTTGTGGCTAGTAAACACCATAGGCCACTGATTAAGTGCCAAAAATAAGTTATCAATTATTTTTTATTTCCTTCTTCAAGTTAAATGGATTTTCTACCAGGAATTATCAATTATCTATGCATCAATTAAGAGTTATACATACATCCATTCATAAGATAGTACACTTGTCCCATCCTCGTACAATCCTGGAAAGACATACACCATAACAGAACATGAATTCTAAAAAAAAAACGCCTATAAAATAAAGTTATCATGTTGGCCTCTTTCCTCTTCTTATCTAAACCCATGGTTCAACAAAAACATAATACCAACAAGACACCACAAGACATCGACCTGACAGAGCAAGCTCTATTGGCAATGCACGTGAAGCAAGTGCAGTATCACATAAGATATCTTTATGGGTAAGTTCCAGAACCATGTTTCTGCAGTTGGTAAGGGATTCTAGTCCCTTGGCACGTAGCCAAGGTGCTCGATAAAGGCGACTGAATAGAGTCTACTACTGTGTGATGATAGCACAACGATGAGTTGCTACTAGCGCGCGACATGATTTTACCATTGTGACTCTACGATGGACGCAACAACATGACGCATCTGATTCATTTTCCTCAAAAGACATCATGTTCCTCATTCCCTAGCTTAACAACTGAATCATAAAGCCATACATAACATTCTAACAATGTTTTAATCCTTCATGCATTCACTTATTGTTCCTACTGTGATATTCATTCAACAGTAACTGTAATAATGCATAGTAAGCAAACATTCACATCAACATTCATCATTAAACACATTCATCCACATAACACAATAAATAACATGGAAAGCCATCTAGGAAAAACCACCAAGTTGTTCTTCATCTGGCATGAGAATGGCTTATAGCACCTTGTAGCCTGCGATATGCATACTGTTTTTTAGATATGTCTATTTGAATCAATATTTTCTCTCATGCTTTCTGGTTTATTCTACTATCTACTCCTACTGATCTACAAACAGCCTGGATCAACTCTTCTATTCTACTAGTGGTATGTGTACACAGCTATAGGGTCGACGGCTCAACAACCTTCCCCTTCTACTAGAATCTCCTTTGAGTCTTCTTCCTTTAACTGTTTCTATGAATCTAACTAAGAACTACATAACTTTGAACCACAAACATCTCATGAAAAAATGACTTAAGCCCCCCCTTATACAGGTCGGGTTCCTCCTATATATAATATTTACAAGACCATGCAGGGTTGACTGAGTACAATTCAGTTATTACAGACTCAACAACCCAAAATATCTCTCGTTTACATCAATGTCGTCCCATACCTAGATGTAAGAGCTCTGTAAGAAATTAATCATGGCCTTAACTAGCCACAAAAACGTCTTTGATCTCATATGTACTAGTCATAAATAGCCGCAAAACTTTCCTTCCTCATCCTGATAGCTCGCCCTTCTGTAGTCTTCCTTGAATTTCATCTTCTAGCTCTACCTTCCACTTCCATCGACTCGGATCTATCTTCCTTATTGCAACATCCTCATCGTAGCTTTCATTCCACCTCTTTCTCCATCGCGTGCATGTTTTTATATTATCTATGCTGATTCCTTCTTATCCTGCTTGTCTCCTATCGCATGCACAATTTTCATCCTTTTGCTTGTACATTCGCTTATTCCTTGTGTACTTTTGCCGGTCCAAGAGGCCCCCAACAATCACATGCGGCTCACCCCGAGCCACTAAGCAAAAAAGAACTCATCCCCAAAAATTCCCTACCGCAAAACTTTTACCTGCCTTGCAAAATATATGCCTCTGGCGCAGGCCGAAGCTGTGTCATGGAACCAATCTTGTCTTGTAATTCCTTCACCATCTGTTGCACCTTAGAAACTTCCTATGTTAATTCCTTTTCTTGTGCAACCAACTGCTCTACATGGTCAAAACTGATATGTTTCGACGGTCCTTCCTTTAACGACTACACGACTTGCTGAAGTTTCTACTACACAGGTTGAATAAGGCCTATGAGCCAGGCTACTTCGGATTGGTGTGTCTCGACCTCAGATTCCTTAGTCCTCTTTTTATCTCGAAGAGCCTGTAATTCCTGCTGTAGTCGCTTGATATCCACACTCTTAGTAACCTTTTCCTAAAGCGACATTTTCTTCATTTCTGCCTTTGCAATGTTGATTTTCTCATCTTCTTGTCAAACACTCTCCCTTATGTTTTCTACATTTTCAACTTCAAGCAGTACTCCCCAAATTGTAGCGATGACTTCATGTGCCTTTGTCCATAGTATTTCTCCTTCTCTAATCTTCTCAGCAGCCTCAGATGCTTCTCTTCTTCTCTCCTCGAGGACCTCTAGAGGTTTGCTCGGTATCTACCTATCCTGGATTTCCTCAACTGGATTCTTTATTTCCCTCGTGATGCATGACAGTCGGGAAACCTTATCTTCTAAATGCTCATATTCTTGGCCTGCTTTTGGTGGGAAATCTGCAACCATGCTTTTAATGGTTTCAGCAAGTGAAACCCTACTATGCTCATGCATGAAAATTTCCTGCTCTTTGTCCCTAAGGAGGGCCTTGCGCATCTTCACCTTTATTTACTGTTTTGCTGCTTGATAAGCAACAATATTTTCCCTCAATTGTATTTTAGACACGTCTTCCTGCTGAACTTCATAGACTTCACTCAAGGCCAGCTTGGAGAATTCAATCTGTAGACTATCATCAAGTGCACTTATCTCTGTTTTGGTCTCCAGTGCGCGCCTCATAATATTTACTTTGATTGGTGGCACTAACTCTGGTGTGGATAATGGAACATTGGGATCAACACCATATGTCTCAGCCTCCATAGTGTCTTTGACCTCATTAATAACTTCTATCAACTTATTCAAATGGTTCCCAACTTGGTCAGCAATGCTTACCTATTGTATGTTCAGAGTGGCAAGGTTGTCTTGTGCAACTTTAGCAACAACATTTCCAAGTTCATGCACATCATCTTCAATCAATGTGTTCGTTCCAAATGTCTTGTCTTCTTTTCTCTTTTTTTGCTGGTTCTCTGGTATTTGTTGTTGTGTTTGTGCTTGTGGTTGGGTGTTCTCCTGAGGATGCATGCTCAGAGTCAAGATGATCCAATCCATTCCTACCATCATCATCAACTGTTTCTTCTTCTTCTTTTGACTGTTCTCCTTGATCATCACCTCCCTCATTCCCTTGGCCAATATCGTGGCCCTCACCATGGTCTGTTGGTGGGTCTTCTTCATTCTAGTGCTCAGGGAGCAGCTCTATCAGTGGGCTGCACCATTCCTCAGGCCACTCCTTAACAATGTCAACAAAATTAGTGTCGGTGATCATGAAACCTGCATTGTGTACTTGCCTCGTTGGATCCTTCTTGGGCTCCAAGATCATATTATGGGCACCGGCCTGAAAATTGAACAACAAAACCATTTTTTGGTCTCTTTCCTCTTCTTATATAGACCGATGGTTAAACAACAACATAATACCAACAAGACACCACAAGACATCGGCCCAGCAGAGCAAGCTCTGTCGGAAACTCCCGTGAAACAAGCACAATCTCACCTAAGATATATTTATGGGTAACTTCCATAACCATGTTTCCACAGTTGGAGAGGGATTTTGGTCCCTCGGCATGTGGCCAAGGCACTTGACAAAGGTGACTATATGGATTCTACTATTGCGCGGTGATAGCACAATGATGAGTGACAGCTAGCGCGCGACACGACTTTACCATTGTGACTCTACAACTGGCACGACAACGCAACGCATCTGATTCATTGTACTCAATAGAAATCGTGTGCCTCATTCCCTAGATTAACAACTGAACCATAAAGCAGTACATAACATTCTACAATGTTTTAATCCTTCATGCATCCACTGATTGTTCCTATTCCAATATTCATTCAACAGTAACTGTAATAATGCATAGTAAGAAAACATTCACATCAGCAATAATCGCTAAACACATTCATCCACATAACATAGTAAATAATGTGGAAACCCATCTGGAAAAAACCACCAAGGTGCTCTTCATCTGGCATGAGAATGGTTTATAGCACCTTGCAACTTGCAATATGCAGATTGTTCTTTCGATATGTCTATTTGAATCAATATTTTCTCTCATGTTCTCTGGTTTATTATCCTATCTACTCCTATTTATCTACACATAGCCTGGATTGACTATTCTATTTTACTAGCGGTCAGTGCACATAGCTATAGGATCCGCGGATCAACAACCTTACCCTTCTACTAGACTCTCCTCTTCTTCTTATAACTCTTTCTCTAAATCTGACTAAGACCTGCATAAATTTTGAACAACATGCATCTCACAAAGAAACTACTTAAGACCCCCCCTTATATAGGCCAGGTTCCTCCTATATATAATATTTACAACACCACGCAGGGTCGACTTAGTACAACTCAGTTATTATAGATTCAACAACCCAAAATATCTCTGGTTTACATCAATGTCAACCCATACCTAGCCATAAGAGCTCTGTAAGACATCAATCACAGCCTTAACTAGCCGCAGAAATGTCTTTCAGCTCATGTGTACCAGTCATAAATAGCCACAAAACTGTCCTTCCTCCTCCTACTAGCTCACCCTTCTGCAGTTTTCCTTGAATTTCGTCTTCCAGTATTAACTTTTCTAGCTACCTCTTCCACCGACTCGGATCTTGCTTCCTTATTGTAACATCCTCGTCGCAACTTTCCTTTCACCTCTTTCTCCATCGCCCACATGATTTTTATCTTATATGTGTTGATTCCTTCTTAGTCTGCTTATCTCCTGTCACGCACACACTTTTCATCCTTCTTATTTTCCATTCGCTTCTTCCTTGTGTACTTTTCCCGGTCCAACATATCAATTAATATGTATTACATATATTTAAATGGTTGTAACCATATAAAAAAATAAAAAATCTCTCTTAGTAGATACAGATTTTAATGTGTAAATATATATTATTTTATGTACTAACTTTCTATTTTCATGATTGATCACCATCTCTTTACTGGATTGATAACACTATTTCTAGGATTGACTGTAATGCAGGTTTTATTTTGAAGTGTCTAAGTGGCACTATTACGACGAAAAAGAGGACAATTTATTTTTTTGGATATTGACCCGCCTGCCTTTTCTCACTAATTCTTCGGTTTTCATTGGGGACTGCTAGTTCCCATTTTCTCATGTCTCTTTTGTGGTGTATCTGTAGCAATGGTTTCTACAGGGGCATCTGGTGTTCCCAAATTTGATAAGAAAAAGAAAGGTGTGGAAGGGAATGTATTGGAAAATCCTGTGATTTTGACTATTGATGAACGATCTCAAGTTTAATCTAACAACAAGTTATTATTTTTCTCACCTGGAAGCTCAGAAGAGTCTATGTCCTTCCAAGTCAAGGTTTCTGAAAACATTGGAGTTTAAGATTTTGAGGTGCTCAAGGTGGTTGGAGAAGGTTCATTAGGTAAGGTGTTCTAGGTTGAAAGAAAAGGAACATCACAAATTTATGCTTTGAAAGTTATCAATATGGACTTACTTCTGCACAATTTTGTTGATGTTGAAGTTGAAGCTGATATTCTGACAAAGATTGTGCATCCCTTTATTGTTCAGCTCATATACTTCTTCCATCTTCTATTTCGGGTTTCTCTGAATTTTGGATATGACTGTTTTATGATGATAATGATTAAAGTATACTAAGACCAAATTTACTACAATATAATTAATTGTAAATTCCATTTTGGTATTACAAATCTGCATATTAGTTGTATATTTTACTTCCCTCATCTTCCATTATCCAAAAATTAAACAAATCCTCCACTGTTGCAATTTGACTATGTTGTAAGGAATCACCCTTTATGATTAGATTTTGGTTTTTTCAATGTGTTCAAATAGAAGACATAATTTATCTTGTAATGGATTTTATAAATGGTGGGGGAACTCTTATTTCATCTTCAACTAAAGGGGCTCTTCAGGTATATTCTCATGCTTCGTTGTACTTTGCAGAGCTTGATATTGACTTATTTAAATGTGATTTGCAGGGATTGATGTTGATTTCTCTGATATGTGTAAATGTTGTGTTGTAGTGAGGATTTATATTGGGTATATGTTTCTAAAATAATTTGTGTTGTTTCATAACTTCATCAAAATCAGATCATACATGGGGATCTTAAAGCTAACAAAATTCTTCTGGAATTTGAGGGCCATGTAAGTGGATGTGTTCTAACTGGTAAATGCAAAATCATTTTCCTATACTTTTATTAATTTGAAGTCATAGGATCTTCTATTCATATTCCGATTTCAAAATATCACAGTTGTTAATCCCCATTCTGTAACATTTTTGGTTAAGTTGATTGATTTTGGGCTAGCCAAGGAAGTAGGTACTAAGTGGAAATGTGGATTTCTTTTTGATTGGTGGAGTGTTGGAAGTATACTGTATGAGATGCTGTTTGGAAAGGTAAGCACATGTATATATGAAAAATTTATATGTTGTTAGTGTGCACTGGTTAATCAACATGTGAGCATAACCATTCATTTTTTTTCATCCTCCTACTAGTGAGGACAACCAGAAGGTACAAAATAAAATCATTAAATTCCCAAATCTCACAAGCGATGCCCATTCATTTCTAAAAGGCCTATGTTTCTAATATTTACTTCTTCAACATATTTCATTTCTGTATAGAATTATATCGGTTGGAAAAGTGTGTTAGTATATTTCCTTCATGCGATAATGTGCAACTACTGCACATGGATCAAAGTACTAGTGGAAGTGATGAAATCAAAGGACACAACTTGAAGAAACTGGAAGCCCCGCATATACAACCAACATTTAAGCCCAATGTTAATGATATTTTTTTTAATATTAATTTTGATAAATGCTACATAAACACTTCTTGAATTATTTTTGTAAAAATATTCAAACTTCTAATAATTTAATCTAATTTATAAAAGTATTTGATGATTTTTCTAGTAAAATAATTTGATCTTATTTTGATGAACACTATACAACCACCATATCTCTTGATTATCTTAAACTACTTGGATGTGATTTCAATGTCTCCCTATAATATTATTGAAAAATAACTTTAACTTATGACTTCAATATCGATGATGATGATGATGATGATGATTAATGTCCACTGAGACTGACTTTGGTATATCATACGTTAAGAAGGATAATACTTGTTTTACTTTAAAGTGATGTTCATGTGCCCAAAAAACTTGCCAAGAAGGTTTCCAAGCTCACTATAGTTTTGGCAAGTTAGGAGGTTATAGATGTTTGTATTGTATAAAATGCTATGAAACTCAGATTTAATGTGGGTTTAAGCAAGGAACTATAAGAGAAAGTGATTTTCATTCTCAACGCTCATAGAATCACACATATGGAAAACCCTTTCCTCCCATGGAGTTTTAGGAATAGAACGACGTCTTGTTTCTCTATGGAGTTCATGAGAGTTCGTTCTAATATTTTCTATATTAATTTTCTTCTGTGATCTAGTTACTATCGATAGATACTTCTGATATGTCAAGTTAGGATTAATTTCCTTTTATAGTATCTTAATTTTCTCTTAACCGCCAAATATTCCTAACACTATAATTTCTCTTTAAACTTAGAAGTGATAATAATTTTGAAATTATCAATGTTATGCAAAATGTCATTTTCATTAATGCCCCAATGCTTTAACCAAGCCATGGTATATTTACACCAGTTGAGGCCTAGTTGGTTTTGACTTGAGTTTAAAGGAATTTTATGAAGTCTGTGGTTTTCCATGTTATTTCTCGTATGGTTGTACATCAAGTACCTAGTCATAGAAATTATCTCAATGGGGGAAAGACCCAATTCTATGATATTTTGGAAAAATTAACCCAATAATGAAATTCATTCCCTAACATTTTCTCTTAATCTTAACCTAAACTACATGCTAAACTAAACCATACATACTATGGGAGAACTTCCTCTTCATCAAACACTATGGAAAATTTTCCTCTTCCTCATTAAGCCTCATTAAGCGTTGAAGCTAGATATGTTTTTTATTCTTTATATTGATAACATTGTAGATTCTCAAATGGACCACACTAACTAGGGTTAAACTACGGGAAAACTTCCTCTTCCTTGTCAAGCATGGAAGCTACATTATGTTTTTGATTATTTATATTGATAACATTGTAGATTTTCAAACGGAACACACTAACTAGGGTTAAACTTCTTTCTTTGGAATTGATAACAAAGGTTCTCCTTGGAAATGATTTTCCACATGCTTGTGAAATCATTTTATCTTCTTTATAAACTTAATATATTTTCTTGTCCAAAGCCACATTTCAATATTTTGTTTGAGAAAATTAAATATCAAAGCAAGTTAAGGAGAAAAATAAAAATACATTGAAAGGGGATTAATGGTTAGATTTCTTAATATATATCCTTTCACTTTTTTTCAAAAGGAAAAAAAATATTATTACTTTTAAACATTACTCTTATAATAATTATTTATAAATAATTTCAATTTTAATAATTCATTCCCATAACGATTGACTTACTAATATATTTAATATAATATAAAATTTTGTTTCTAAAAATTTAAATATTAAAAATACCATTCTTTTAAATAAAGAAAATGAATTACCATAGATATAAAAATAAATAATTTATTATTTATTAATTATTTATTTTCAAGATGTTACAAATAATTTTATTTTCATGATATTAAAAAAACCATATACTTTCTAAAAAGTTACGAAGATTTTTCTAATTTATTGTCACTTGTCTTGAGAATTTTTCTAAATGCCATTTGAATTTTCTATTTTCATTTTCTTGGTTTTGATTTGATGTTCAAGTTTGAACACAGCTAAAACACCTTTTCCACTGGATTGCATATTTGTTCAACATCATCACTATCACAGCCATACTAAAGATTCAGTAGGGGTTATTGCACGAAGGGTAGTGAGGTGCTCTACAAACTAGTATGGGGGAGATGTGTAATGTGTAGAAAGTAATTAAATTATTTTATTTTGGTCCATAAAATAAAAAATAAAAACCAAATAAAAATATTAAAAAAATATCCTCTAAAAAAAATTAAAACCAAATAAAAGTCATTAAAAAAACAACACCTCAAGAAATTGGATCCCTCTCGGTGCTTGATAGAGTCACGTTTAGGATGGATCCATGTTGGTTTTACATAAGACATCAACTTAGATTAAACTAGAGGTTAGGAAACATCTTCACTTCCATCCATTTTGAAAATACTTTAATTTTGCAACATAACACGATATTGGCCTCCACGATATTGGCCTCCATATACTGATGAGTTAGAACATAATGTGGTTGTCTTAGATTTCTTTTTTGTACTTGGATGTGTATTTTTATTAGAATAACAAAAGTGTAAGATTCATACAATCCATAATCCTTGAATATTTTTGTTTGAGTATACTAAAGGATTATTGCCTTAAGTAATTTGTGAGTTGTGAACTTGTAGTCGTTTTCTACAAAAATGGATGCCACCAACATTGATCTATATATACCATCATCATCTAGAGTTTAAAGAATATTTAGTTTTCTCTATGTAATGGTATTCTTTTTCTCATTATCTATGAATTGGAATTCAAGTGACTATATCACATAGATGAGATCATTTTATTTCAATGAGAGGATACTTGGAACCAAAAACTCTATGTTAAAATCATCATTATATTTAGATGATGTTGGAATGTCCAAGTCCATGAGGATTTTATCTAAATGTGTCTAACCAATTATGTAAATATACTTAAGAACATATTTGATTAGCATGGATAAAATGTGATAGATCATGTTGTCCCCCGACTTTGTAAAAGTCATCTTTCCTAAACTAAAAAAAGATCGTAATATGTTCACTTTATGTAGGGTAGAATACCATATTAAATTCAAAACATACAAGCCCACAATTTACAACATTTTTTTAATAACAAATTCACAAATTTCTATTTTCATGTTTCTAGTCGTAGAGAAAGTAGTAACATCATAATTTCTCTAAAGATGTGTATTCTACAATCCAGTATGGGGATGTGTAAATCCTTACATGCTCATCCTAGAGATGACACATGTCTATTTTTTTAAATAATAAAATATTATAAAAAATAACATCTTCGATCAAATTAGATTTTAAACATTTACGAATGCATAAATATAAAACTAGATAAATTAGATAAATTAAAACCATAAACCCATTTTTTCAGTGCAAACGTTGAGGAAGGGTTTGAATTTGGAGAGATTTGATACCTCTCGGGGCTTGGTAGATCCCTTTCAACATGGATCTATGTTGGTGGTAAGACACACCTACCATTACCCAATACAATGGAGATGGAATAAAGGAAATCTAATGATATATGGTTGTATAAGTCGTCATCTATTCAACAAATGGATAACTTTCTGAAGTTTAGTGTGGAGAGTCATTGAATTTATAACCAAAGAGGATTGTTTTTTTGAAAAAATAAAAATTCTAATTAGACATTTGATTCATTTAATTTGGATGTGTGTGAATGAATCCATTGCTTCAAAATATTTCCACAATAATGTCATCGTCTTCCCAATAATTATTTTTATTCTTGTCTGAATCAAGATTGCAACCAACAAATAACCATTCAAGTGTGACACAAAATTTTATTTTTCCAAAAGAAAAGGACAAAATCTTAGCATTTTTACTTTTTATTATTGATGGATTAATTTGTTCATTTTACCTTTTTACATTTAATATCTTATTAATATTATTATTATTGTAACAATGACCCTTAAATTAGGAGTCTGTAGGTATACAAGAGGAATTGAAACATGCATGAAAGGGAAGAGGCGGATTATTAAATCCCCCTTGTGCCTCCTTTTACCTCCCATATTGAACTACAATAATGTCAAATCAACGGTTTAATCTGATTTTAATGTTAGCATATTGTTAGCACTCAAAATTAAACCCCAGTTGTGAAAGGATAATTCCAAGGTACCCACAAAACCAATCTTTAGGAAGAAAGATGGATTCTTTCTCCCAGAGAGGGATCTCTTAATAGTTTAAATCACAAGCCATAAATATTTGCAAAATAAATGAAATTTAATAATGTATGTGATTGAAACATGTGTTCATTAGGCATGGAATCATATATCATAACAAAAATTAACAATGCTATCGCAAAGGAATTTAACAGAGGAAGGGTAGATACTTCTTCACAGTAAAAAAGTTGGTTGCTTGGTGATAAAGAAGAATTTAAGAACAATCAATTAATAGGGGAATCTAACAAGTATGAATCCAATATTAACTTTAGAGGAACAATTTTGAGAGTACTTGAAAGCAATGGACCAGAGCATATCATTATGCAGTCTAACCCACTATAAACTCATTCAAGTATGAGAATATAACAAAATGAAATATTAATAGGAAACACATGGACATATAAGAAAGGGAAAGTACAGTCTGCAAAGAGAATAACACATAAATCTCTATCAAAAATCTTGCTCGGCTCTGAAATTTTATTAATCTTTTGATCTATGTTACAATAACAATTTCTATCATGGGTTCCAAACCTTTTTACATTGCAAATTGTTGCTTAAATAAAAAAACATGCTACATGATATCATAACTACGTCTATACTAAAAATAGGAAAAAAAATGCCTTATTATATCTGTCACTTTGCTCCCTAACTAACTTAACTGCTTAGAAATAAATTCACAGAATTTAACTAAACTAGTCTTCAATGGTCTTCAAAATTTATTTACTAGAGCAACCTATACTCGGTCTTTCCAAATTTCTCAACTGTCTTCCATTGATTGATAGTTGGAAGCTCCAATCTCGCCATTTCTTTAGCAAGTAGCCTCAATTCCACATGGTCCACATAGGAAATCGTTGGCAGCTGAGCACATGTAGCTTTGAAATTATTAACTATTTCAAAATCCACATATAACTTTGTAACTATTGTTTTTCCAGATAGAGACTGTTGCATGTCCTCAAACTTCTTGTGATCCATCTTGCACTTGACTAATTGAGCATGATATTCCACCCAAGAGAGAAGTTTACCATTTTATTCCTAGAAAGAAGGTAAACCAATTTTAAAAAATGGTGTAAATAACCCATTGAACATATTAACCTGACGTTGTATAATGCCTAGTTTAGCTTTTATAGTGTCCAAAGGTTGAGGATTCCCAACTACTTTTATTTCCCAAGTAATTACTGAATTCTATCTTTGATTCCCATTGTTTTCAATTAATATTCTGACACACCATTTAGGAAGCTGACTGTATTGTTTGTTGTATCTATAGGCTTCTTATTTAAAGTCTCCTTCACTGATGTACAACTTTTTCTAGCAGCCTGTATGACAGTTTCCTTATCCATGATGTAATTTAAATAATTCCTAATCTTCCCAGCTTATGTTATAATAAAATACCAAATGATATATTTTTCTCCTTGTACTGGCAATTTCGTAGTCAATTGCTTCATCAATTTGTCATTCTTATCTACGGGGTCTTCACACTTATTTTCCATGGCTCTCCTTTCCTCCTCCTTCTCCGATATTTTGTTTTGATTCTTTAGACCAACAATTTCTAAATCTCTTAAAATCACCTGGGACATGTCTTGCACAATTGATTCTTCATTTATCTGTGCAATCGGTTGAATTATCTGTACCTCAAGATATTTTTTTCTTTATTCTATTTCCTTCTCCAAAACACCATGCTTTTGTTTAGGAACCTTTTCATTTTCTATCAAAAGTAATTTCTCTTTTTCCCACTCCTTTTTCTCTTCATCAAACTTCAAAATCTTATCTTTGGATTCATTTAACTCATTATTCAATTACTCTTTTACTTTCTCTAGCTTAGTTAGCTCTGAAGCATTAATAAGTTGTGTTGTAAGTATTTTTAGCTTTTTCTTCAACAATTGGATTGTGCTTTCTTTTTCTGCAAGAAGCTTCTGAGCAACTTCTCCTTTATTTGTTTAACTATCCTCAACCAAAAAATATTCCTGGAGCTTCATGATTTGTTGTTGGTGTGATTTATTCTCCACCTTTCTTGTCTTAATTGATTTTCAATCTTTTTCTTTGTGCATTGCAACCTAGACACTTCCAAAGTAGCCTTTAGAAAATCATTGTAAATAACTGCTCCAGTTTGTTGATGCAAGTGAATGATGTCTAGTAAATGAATGTTTTCTGAATTTAACCTCATCCATGCCACCCTGCTCTTAGTAGCCACTACTAAGTTTAAGGCATTTTTAGCATGATCCTTAATAGTGACTAAATAGACATCTTTGCTTGAAATATTCCTTACATCAGCATACAACTTTAGAGACTCATCCAAGGATGTATATCTTTTACCTTTGTACTTGTCAAATAATTCAGCCCTAGTCCTAAATTTATTAGTAAACCCTTCAGGAGTATTAGAAAAAACATACTCCTTTACTTCAAATGCTGGAAATTACTTTCATTGATTTATTTTTATCCTCTACCTTTGTCACTTCTACCATCTCTCCTTAAACTTTGAATCTTTCGCCTCTGATGTTTCTGAACTATCTTCTTTTTATTTGTCCATGACATATGAGGGGTAATCACCTCTCTTGTTGGGACCATAGCCAATGGATCTTTTTGTATGAAACTAATATCTTGTACTGGTGATGTAGAATCTTGTTGCATATCATGTTCATTTTGCATTGGTGAAGGATATTCTAACCAGTTTTATTTCTCAACTAAACCCTCAACTTCTTGGTATTCAAAAGGCTTGTTCTTGTTTACGCATTTCCTTATTGATATGATATAATGGGGATCATAGTTTATTGCATTGGGATTTTTAAATCCCATCTCTTTAACCAAGATTTCTATCACAGATAATGCAACATTTTTCTTAATGATTAAAGGTCCAATCACCCAAGGGAATTTAATCTCTGAATCCTTCCTAAATCTTATGAAATGATCATTCTCAACTATTAGCTTCTGTCTCACCAATTCCAGTGAAAAAATCCTTGGAGTGAGGAATGCACATAAAATATAAGTCTCATCAGTAAATCCATATACCCTAATAATTTTATGTTCCTCAAATAGGAATCGATCACCTAAATTTTTTTCTAGTTCAAACTGTAAATCTTCCCTCATCATTGGAAATACCTTGGGTAATTTGTCTTGGAAAAAATACACTATAAACCTATACCATTAATAATTTCATATACTTGAAGAAATTCTTGTTTATTTCCTCTGTTAAAACCATCTCTAGTAATTGTAAATTCTCCTCATTGAAGAATAGAAACATCCTGACCAAATAAGATTAAAATCTGATGTGTTTTGTTCTATGGAAATTCATTAGCCAAGAATGAATACTCTCAGCCAGGAATTCATCAAATTTAAGGCACGCTAACTCAGAATATTGTGACTTAGTCTATCTTGTACTATTTTTTAACAAGAGACTCATTAGCATCGCAGTAACATACCTATTAATATCCATACCTAAAAATTGACTCATCAATGAAACAACCAATTTGGTTTCCTCACTGAATAAGTTTGTATATACAAGGAAAGACTGATTTTGTAGGGATACATCCAACATAAAACAAGTACTGAAATAATACTATTTATTCTCAAGGGTTTCTTCGTGGAAAGGTTGGATTAGGTTTTGTTCATTGAAATATTATCGGTATAGGGTAAATGAGGAAGGGTATGTAAGTGAATCCTGGATGACTAAGGCATTGCCAGGACACAATTTTTTTTATCTTAGACGAGTCCATAATCACTCTTTGAGAAGAAGCATAGTTCAACGCACACCACTCAAGAAAATATAGAAAATTTAGGGTTTGTTCCAAACAAAAAAAGAAAAAAATGGGACCTACAAACACCATCTAAGTCTGTACCCTGGTCCACAAATTGTTTTTTATTGGTTTTCAGCTGGTTAATCGAGACAAAGGACAATAGAGTATAAAAAAAATCACTATCCCTCTCTTCAAACACCTCTTCAATTTTCTGGAATTCTAAGGCTTGAGCTTTTATTTCCCCTCCACTGTCCATACATAAATACTTTTTATGAAGGTAAAAAGTGGCCTACCTGGTAAACTGACGGGTGGATGAGAATATTTTTGAGTTGTCTTCTCCCACACAAACATATCTTTTTTCTTCCAATGCACAAAAGGAAAACAATTTTCATCCACGTGCTTTACCATTTATAGTATTTTATACAATGGAATCCTCTAATGCATTTCATGCATCGTTCCCAGGTGAATCCTTCTTTGTCTATATATTTATTCCCTATTTATCCTGAACCATCAATATTGATCACTGGTTAACCTTGAATTTCTAATATCGCTGCATTACTTGTCTTTATCTTCCCTAGACTTCTCAATAGTGGATCCCTTCACCACCGTAGATCCATCCACTCTTTATTTTCCACTGTAGATCCTCTCTTTGATTTTCCACTATAATCTAGAAGGTAAAACAACATGCATTCTTCATCAGTAGATCCTCAAACAACCCTTGATCTTATTTCCCACATATCCTATCCATTGATCAATTTCACTCTTTACACATCCCACTCAACTCCAACTATACATCTATTATGCAAATTCTCTTAGCGAACTCAAAATCAACCGTATATATTGTTCGATATCAATATCGATCATTGATTACTATTACCTTTTAACATATTCTGTTGAGTTCCCTTCATACTTCCTCCGTGCATCTTCTTCTAGTGGAATATCTCTCGACCATAGATATTTCCATCTTTAAATCTCATCCTTTGATTGAGTGGGCCCTTTAACACATTCCACTGGTTTTAAAATCTTATTATTTCACACAAGGTTTATCAGCAAAATTATCTCCAGCCGTTGACCTAATCTAGCATCAATCCTCACCACTGATCTGTGCAGGTTGTACACTTTTCTGTTGATTCCCAACTCAATTTTATCTGTGCATGTTCCCCTAGCATAATCCTTATGCATCGTAGATTACTTTCTTCTTTAAATCTCCATTGTTGATCTATGCATGGCATAATATTTTCCACGCTAGTTCCACTAGCGGAATCACCATCTGCCATAGATTTTGCCTTACCATTTTCATGAGCATAGATATAGTCTCCCCTTTAAACCATTCCTTTAGTTGCCCAAATTTTGTCTCTCGTGAATCTCTTGGTAGAATATTAATGACCAACTATAGGTCTTTCCATCCACAGATCTACACAATTAAAACCTTCCATATGATACCATAGGCACGCGTTTTTCATTTAAATCTTATTTTCAAATATCAACCCATAATTTTCTTAAGAAATACAACTTCAATATTTAGAGTTAGCCTCTTTTATCATTCTTCAAGCACCTTATAAGAATACATTTGTTCATATCAGAAATGTTTTCCATACCATACCTTATTTCTGATAAGTCTTTCCCCTTTCCAATTTCTAACCAGAAATGGTGCTAACAACTGGCTCCAACTGGGGATGTTATCTTCCCTGTGTGGTAGAAAAGAACCCATAGACCAGTTCCTATTTTCTTTGTCTGTATAAAACGTTTTCCAAAATTTTCAAATATCAAAACTCTTTTTTTTCGTGTATATAAAATAAAAGAAAAATGGAAACCCCTCAAGATATTATGGCCTTCTCTCTGGGCTTCAAATATTTCAGCTCACCATATGTACTGATTTTTCAAATCGCATAAATATGTATACCTAAAATACAAAAATTTACTTTCCACCTTAGGACAAGTCAACTTTCAGAAAACTTCCATTTATAGGGCCCCATTTTAGCTGAGCCCAATCTTGATGTTGCAAAATGAATGAATTATATACTTTGAAAGATGCAATCAAATATGGGCCTTTCCACATGTGATAAATTTTTCCATGTTTATCTTCCCTAGGTGCATCCCATTTTAAAACCAGGTCATCAGCCTAAAACTGCTCTTCTTTCACCCTCATGTCAAAGGTCTTTTTCATCTTCTCTTGATGTATCTACACCTTGCCATAAGCCTTGTCTCTTACTTCATTTAACTCAATAATCTGATTGATCCTTCTCTGCATATGATTTGGATCCTCCTCTTGTTCCTGTAGTAACTTCATTACTAATAGACCTAAATATATTAGAAAAACCACCTCTTCTCCATATACCAACTAAAAAGGTGACATCCCAATTTCCCTTTTAGTGCTTATTATGTCTTCCCACAAAGCATACTTCAATTTTTTGTGCCAATATCACTTGTTTTCCTCCAATAACATTTTGATTATTCTCACTATGCTCTTGTTAGAAGATTCTGCAAGCCCATTCCCATGAGGATATATGTGGTGGAGTGATTCAAACTGATATGATACTTATGACATAAAATAATCATCTTCTTTAACATAAAAGCAAGTGCATTATCAATGACAATCCTTTAGGACAACCAAACATTGATAAGATATTATTTTCAAAAAATTCCATGATAATAGAATCAGTGGCCCTCTTGGTTGGTATAACCTCAATCCATTTTGTAAAATAACCAGTTGCAATTAATATCCATCTATGCTGGATAGAAGAGTTTGGGTTAATTTATCCAATGAAATCTAACCCCCACTATTGAAAGGGTTCCTCAACTGAAATGGGATTGAGTGGTATGGCACTAACTTTATTTTCCCATCAAATATATGACATTAATGAAAAGTGGTGATCTCCTTATAAATATCATAAAACATGGAAGGGAAATAGAAACCAGCTCTCAAGATTTTGTTTGAAGTAACTTTCCAAGAGTAATGTCCTCCATAAACACCCTGATGAAACTCGTTCATGGTTTATTGAGCTTCATTCTTTAGCAAACAATTCGACAAAATCCCTCCTGGGTATTTCCAATACAAATATTGATTTATAATACAAAACTTTATTGATTTCAATTTTATTGACCTGACCCTAGTTTTGCTCAATCCCAAAGGTTCTTGTAAGTTCTGCAAAACATAGATGATGCCACTATACCATGGAGATAAAGAAAAATATTTTAATACCTGCAATATTGAGCCCAATTGATTTGAATGATTGGATAAAAAGTTTAATTGTAGGGATTCACAGTTTGAATATGTCATCATCCTAGCAAGTCCTTGTACCTTTATCAATTTGTTGGCTTAGACCTCAACCAACAAAACCCAGTCGATAGGGGTCCCACTTTGTCGACACTCGAATCGCCACGATCTCCCCGAGCATTGACCTAGACAGGTTTTACCCTATCCATTAACACCCGCAGAGTGGATGAAGTCTCACCCGAGATGTTCAAGGGAGGGATGACGGAAGCAAGGTTCCATAGTATATAAGAGGACTAGGGCATTGACGCTTCATTATCATAATGATCCGAACATATCAACTTCTTTAACAGAACCATTCAACATTGTGCATCATTCATTCTCAACTATAGCAGATCTATCAGAGCAGAAATAGATCTAAAAATATAGCATCATTCATAAACAGTAAACATCACATCATAGATCCATATTTCAGATTCACTTAGCATTCATCATCGAATTTGCAATAACATAAAGACAAAAAAATAATAGAAGATAATATCAATTCAAATCAACATCCATCTTATCATATTACTTCTACGCAATCAACCACAGATAAAAAAAGATACCAATTCATCTCTAGACCGATACCTCAGATGTCAATGATAAACTTGATCTTTACAAAATTCATCTATCGCTATCTTCATTCACAACTCTTCTTTCTATATATAGGCATGCACCTTTTTATTCATTGTCCACTTCTAACTAACTCCTAACCGATTTAAATGACTAATGACCAAAATCCACAAAAAATGGTCAACAAGTACAAAATGTGACATAAAATAATCAAAATTAGTCTATCTTTTTCCTATTGTGCAATCTTCATCTTGTGCGGTGTCTTCTGAGCTTGTGCGGCATCCACAATGCTACATACATTACCCTAAACCGTTGCCAATAGGACCCCAACATATTCTTGTGGCTCATCCTAGACCCACGTCAGGTGGACATGGAGTATCGATTGATTTGATCTTGAAGTCTTCATATTGCTGAGAACTTTCGGTGACCTATGCTTTGACTTTCTCATGGGGACTTCACTTAGTGAACCTCTCACATAGCACGTGCGATCGTGGGATATTAAAGAATACCCTTAATTTCCAGAGATATTGACCCAAACTCTTTTTGTTGAAACCCATTCCCAATACTTAAAACCTCCTCCCCACCCCTTTTTATACCTCAATCCTTATAAACCACCCTATCCACCCCCACCTTAAACCCCTCATCCCCCCCAATACCTGCAATATATTGGTTCAATTTTTTATAATTTTAAAACCCACAATATGAACTAATGTGATAGGATATTGGTCAACAAGTGAAGCCCCCATGGACTTTCTTAGCAACATCCTGACACATAAGGAAATCCTATTTCAACGGGTGCTCTACCATCTTTTCATTGGCATCCTTCTTACCATCCTGCATAGCCTGTAGTGCAACGACTGCTTTTACTGAAAGTTGGGCTCAAATTTCTTGGAACTCATCGAGATGGTCACTATGTTTCCATTGTCACTCTTGAGCTTTTCTCACTCTCTATTGTAGCTCCTTCAGCTCTGCAAACCGCTTGATTGACACAAGTGGTGGCATTGTCCTTAGTGTTGTCTTCAATGTTTCCAATTGGCTCTCAGATTCCTGCAATTGTGCAATAAGTTGCTCTAGTTGTTCATCATGAATGAAAATTCCCCATAATTGTGTCGTTTCCTCTGTGATCTTCTTTGCATCCTATTCCATTCCATCAAACTGTATTGCAATTTCCTCAATGGAAGTCTTCTATTCCACAACCTTCTCTGGTGTTGTTTTAGGGTAAACCATAGCATTCAACAGGCTATTTTCCAACTGGAGTTGCACGATGACTTCTCCAAATCGCTTGGCCTTGGTGACTACATCCAGCTCTGTTGTGATTTCATGTATGTATTGGAAGGAATTTGTAATGGGATCTTCTACCTGCCCCTAAATAGTGAAGAGTTGTTCCTTCTCAACAACAAGGGAGTCAGTTGCTTTCTTCAGCTCTATTATTTCTTTGATGGCCTTCATCTTCAGCTCTTCCTGCGTTGTCTTCAATGCTGCCATCTCCTGTGCTTTTTCTGCTGTTAGCTTCTCTTGTACCCACTGTAATTCCTCGACTTCTTTCTTCATTACCTCTTCTTCAGTTTGCGACTGCCAGTACTAGTCGCTAAGCTCCTTTTGTCTACATCCAACTCCTGGTTGGTGACCCTCTACATGTGGACTAATCTCTGCGTTGATAGCTTGTTTATATCCATCGTGATGTTCTGCAACTACTGTAGTGTAGAGTTCACATCTTCGTTTCCAACATCAATTGCAGTCTGGGGAACCTGAATGTTCCTGGCCTGTGGATCACTGTTTATCAACGTGAACTCCTACACAAATGCACTCTATGGTACCCTTCTTGAAACCATGTTATATATTGAATCTAACCTGGTGCGTACCTCTGAAAAAACTTCCTGGGTAGTCTGCCGCATCGCTTTTTCTCCTGTATCATATGAGTTAGTGACAACCTTAATGAGTAGTTATAGTTGTGCCCCCATCACTGATCTGGTGCTACTACCCACATCCTACATTCTCCGCTTGGTATTGCTCTCTTCTAGGATGCACTGTGCTTCCAGATCAGTATCTATCGATGACTCTCCATCAAAATCATGATGAATCTACCCTTGGCACATAGGCTCTTCAGGGGCATCTACTAGTGGCCTCGTCGATATGTCCTCTGTGCTTACTGCTTCACACCAATCAGTAGGCCAATCCTGAACCAATGTGTCCAGTTTTTCATATGTTAGCTTATATCCTATTGGCATCCATTTCTTTTCAGGGTCGTGTCGATCCTGGATCTGAATAGTATGTGGAACGATGGTGAACCATATAATCCGCTGATATTTTACTGCTGATGCATCAAATAACTAGGGAAATTTGACCACTGCTGTCTGTAATCCCTCCCAGTAGACCCAGAATTGGATCGTGCAATCTGCTTGGTGACTGGGCTCCTCTACCCATCATAAATTTTTATACCGTTCTCCTTTGCACACCTTAACATATTCGACAGTCAGTCTTTGGTAGTGCTATGGCTCCATCTAAGTCACCAGTGCAATTAATATCAATAGCCAAATTTATGTGAAAGGATGCTCCTCGGCCTAAACTAAGACCGCGTCCTCTATCAACTGATTCAACAAAAATAGAGACCAGTTCATTTGAACTCCCTCGGTGCATTTCTGTGCACATGCAATCACCCTCGGATTTCACTAAACAGGGCAATTATTTCTGACAATTTTACTTTCCAAAATCTGTGTGCCAATATGCATAGTGCTATCGTTAATGATGTCAATGCGATATGCTCTGTCCCCACGCTGCAAACCATACCTCTCCTTCAATCGTGCAGCAAGTCGCTTGTCATTATCCCTTCCTTTGAAATATTGTGATGGGTCTCTCCCATCCTTTGGAAACCCCATGATCTCCGATATCAAGTCCACCATAATCACGATTGGTGTGTCCAACCATAGCATTCTTCCATGGAAACATGCCAAAAGTTGTTTGATGCACACATTTTCTTCATTCAACCACCCAAAATGTGGCATGTTTATGAGCCCCAGCAACCCGGATTTATCTAGCCCATGGCTACGGAATCTGCACTATGGGCCCTACTGCGACTAAAGGAAATGATTCGTAGGGATAATCCGCTACATCCTTCCATAGCAATAGATCATGGTCCTTGTGCTTCATCTTCAACAATGCAGGGACAATGTCATTGGTGCACATCATCCCTTTCGCTAGCGGCAGCATTTTCGACTGATACTTCTAATTTTTGGTCAAGCGCCGAGGCTTGGAACTAGTTCATGTGGGAGAGATATATCCCAGGATATCTCTAATGCAAACACTCTTGGGTGCTGTAGATTCCATATCCCCTAAGTTGGATGGCCCTGTTTGTGTAGTTCCTTCCCCTTGAGCCTTAATGTAAGTTTCTGTCTGCCTCTTCTACGGTAGCGTGGAGCCCGACTTCTGGCCCTTCTGCTTTCCCCATGGAATCGATGATGATCTGACTGGCATGCTCATGAATTCTTCAACGATGGTGATTGGTTGAACTGGTGACTCCCACTCACTCGAAATATCCACAATTCCAAGGTTTCTCAGCATGCCGCACCAATACACCTCACTGAGCTAGCTATCACGCACCCTCCCTTTCACTCTGCAACTAACGTAGTTCACTTTGAAACTCGCTTCTTCAATATCAATAACTTTCTTAGTACAATGAGGCTCTCAACCCGCGTCGAGCGTCCTCTTATAGCATTTCGTTGATCCATCCCTCATCATTACCAAATTGGCCGTGGCCATGATGACCAAATATGTCATTAACAACCCAAATCCATTGGTGATCCTGTCAATCTAACGACTGGATCGACCATAAATGCATGTCGCTTCAACAAGCACCACCGGATAACTTCTTTCAACTTCCTGTATTTATTGTTGATTTGACTAAATCAGAGCCCTGCGGCTATTGCAACCTATCTATCTAACTACACTAATGACTCCTATTCTTGCACAACCACTTCCTTCTGGTGTGCCCTTCCTCCTTTTATCTATCCTACCTATTGTTTTTTGTTGCACAGTGCCTTAGGCATTGTGCAGTTCTGCTCCTGTTTGGTAGGGCTTTAAGCGGCCACCATTCACACCCTTTGTTAGCACCGCTCCATGTAAATTCTACAATTGAACTTCACCCCCAGAGGTAATAGAATTAACAAGATATGGACCTAACTAGTGCATTTGTAACTTACCTATATGCTTCAAGAACTTGCTGTCATATAGTAGCACCAAATCTCCTTGCTGAAACTGTTTGTTTCTTATATGATGATCATGCCAAGCATTTTTTCTATCCTTCTCGACGCGTTGATGGAAACCTGCAATAAAATGATCTTCTTAAATTTGTATCAACTGCGATGTGTGCTCCTCGAGCAATGATCCATCATCCATGCTTGTTGTTGCTGCAATGTAGAAGGTGGAAGAATGTATTGCATAGGCATGGCTGCTTCTTACCCATACACCAATTTGAACGGTGTTTTACCCGTCAATATTTTGCATGTGATGGGATACACCCACAACACTCCTAGAATCTTCAATTCCCAGTAATATTGGTTAGTGTTACATAACTTTGTAAGTGTATGCTCCAATATTTTGTTGAATGCTTTGAAAGTCCCATTTTCCTACAAATGATATGGTGTACTTTTCTTATGATGTATCTGCAGCTCCTCCATTAGCACTCTTACTATGTGATTGATAAACCGGTTGCCTTGCTCACTCATCAATATCCTTGGGCATCTGAATCATGTCACAATGTTATCAAATAGAAATATTGTTGTTGTTGCAGTAGTGTAATCCACAATGGGTGCATCCTCCACCCATCTTTTCAAGTAGTCGATTGCTGTGATTATGTACCACGCACCAGTTATTTTCCCAGGTAGGTTGATTGGACCCACAAAATCTACGGCCCATTTATCAAATTGTTGCAAAGTTACCTGTTGTACTAGTGTCATTTCATCTCATCGTGATGCTTTCCTAGTGTGTTGATAGACATCATAGGTCCATGCATAATCTGTCGCATCATTGTGTAATGTAGGCCACCAAAGAACTACACGAAGCACCTTCCTTTTTGTTGCACGCTCGCCATAGTGTCCTTGAGTGATTTCCACATGAGTTTCTACTAAGATCTGCCCTTGTTCATGTGGTAGGACACATCACTGAAATATTTCATCTGGTCCCAGCTTATATAGGTGTCCGAAAATCAATTGATAATCAGAATATTTAACCACCAACTACTTCTTTTGACTTGTGGAAAGTTCTTTTGATGTGACTCTCATCGCCAAAAACTAGATTATTGGAGCATAATGGTCATCGGCCATGTCAACTTGGAATAACTACGCATCAGGAAGTCCATCTTTAATATTAGTAGAATCTTGACCTGTCTCAATTTTGGATAAATGATCAAGGTCGGCATTCAAATGACCCAAATTCACAATTATTTCAAAATCAAACTCCTAAAAGAGAAGTAACCAGTGGCATCTCTTCCCCCCCAACACAGGCTTATTGAGCAGATACTTCAATGCAACAAGTAAACATATTGAAGTGACCACCTAGAAGGTAATGTCTAAATTTTTGCAACACATATACCATTTCCAAACCTTCACGCTCTGTGGTTGTGTAGTTCATCTCAGAAAAGGACAACTTTCGACTAGCGAAAGCAATCGGGTGATCCAGGTCTCCTTCACATGGCCGCGTGAGCACTACTCCGAGCGCAACAAAATATGCATCGACATGAACATGGATCTCATTGTTCCAGTCACGGAACACAAGTATTGGCGTCGAAGTCATCTTGGCATTCAATGTGTAAAAGCTACCTTGACATTCTGGACTCCATATAAAGACAACATCTTTCTTCAGTAGTTTCTCCATAGGGGAAGTAATTGCAGTGTATCCTCTAATGAATTTGCGCTAGTACCCAGTGTGCATTAGTGTCTCCTAAGGCATATTCACATTTGTCGGCAGTGGCAAGCTCAAAATGAGCACTATATTCATAGGATCAACAAATAATCATTTCTTGCACATAATGTGACCTAACAGTATCCCAAATGGTGCGCAAAAAATGAACTTCTTAGAGTTCAGAGCGATATGATGTTGTTGACACCTTTCCAGCATCAGTTGAAGGTTCGCCAAATTATCCTTGATTAGACCAGACACTGTCGAATCATCCATATACACCTATAGGAACTTCTGAATGAATTCTTTAAAGGCTGTGACAACAAATTGAGAAAATATTGCAGGCGCATTCTTTAGCCCAAAAGGGATCATCATGTATTGGAAGCATCTCCACTCAGTGAGAAATGTTGTTTTATATCAATCCTCCTTTGAGATTCTTATCTGGTGATAACCAGAAAATCCATTTGTAAATGAGTACATCTCTTGACCGCCTACTCCTTCGAGTACTTCATCTGTGAGTAGAGTCAGACATGGGTCATGCATACAGGCATCATTCAGTTTTCTTAAACTGACACATATCCGAACTTCACCCATTATCTTTTCTTGGACCACCATGGGATTGATCCATTATGAATCTTCCACTGGCTCAATGATTCCAGTGTCCAACATCCATTCAAGCTCAATCTTAAATCTTTCTTTGTATCACATATTCTGGTGATACAACCTCTGCCTTACTGGTTTCATGTCTGGCTTTAATGAAATCTTCATCTCTCCTAGATTACCAAGTATCCTCTTCATTTATGAAAAATTTGTTTGAAAGAGATATTGAAATTCATGTAGCAGGTATGTAATTTTTTCCATGGTCTCCTCGTCCCAATAGTCCCCAACACTTAAAAAACTTTGGGTTCTCTTCCATCCCAATGTTAACCTTTCTGATCTTCACCGGATGACTCATGGGATCAGTAGGTACATCAGGTGTTGCAATGTCCCTACTTCCTTCTGTATTTGGAATATTGATATTCCATAGCTCATCGTCATCTTCAGGTTCTCCAGATACGTTATAGCACTCCATTATCGACTATGTGGAAATGTGTATGTGGATCCATAGGATATGCGACTGGTACAAATTTTAGAACCACGTACCGAACGATCTGAAGTGCATTGTTGACATCAGGATTTTCATTTGTAAAACTAAAATTCTACGCAAAGAAAGACATTAGCTCCTCCCAAGTGGTTATTTCCCTGCGCATCTCCACTAATACATACTAGAATCTTGGCATTTCATCCAGGTTGTGAATAAAGGCATGGACCCATTCATCCTTTGGTTGTGATGACCAAAATTCTTGGCATTCCATCAAATGGCTGCTAGGGTCATTCCATCCATCATACTTCCCAGTGTGGTACACCTTTGTGTTTCCGAAGTGAATTTTCATCAAGCGTCGACACTGTTCCCATCCAGTAATTGTCTTTTTATGAGCTTCCCACCAATGTGCTGGAGTAGCCTTCAGTGCTTCCTCCATTTCCAACAATCACTCTGGTTCCAAGACCTTTTCTTCAAATTCTATTAATAATGCATACAATTTAGGAAGGAATTCATAAATCAATAATTCTACAATCTCAGTTGTGACATGGCATAGCGATTGCGTGATCAAACCGAACTTCCTAAATGACACCTCATGTATGTGGGTTTGCCAATTTTCTAGTGCATCCTCAGAATCATAAGACGTAGAACTAGCGCTGCTCCAACCGAGTTCTCCGTCAGCAATGGGGTGAATATAATATTTAGAAATTTTGTAGGCATGATACCACCCCCTGACAACTTCATCCTTTACTGGTTCAATGTATCGCCTGCCTTCATTGGGATCCATAGGCACAATGGCCCTAATATCTTGGTTTTCAAAAGTCATCATCCACTTCTTGAAGTTAATGACTACCATACTATCATTGGCCCATCCAACCCATAGCAATGTGGGATAGGATCTTTCACCATTAACAGCTTCAATCACATCAAATTCAGCATAAGTTTTCATACCTTCTATGTCTACAACCAGGTTGGATACTCGTTCGATTAATTGCACTTTAGCTTGATTATCCAATCAAAATTTCATTGGGGACCAACCCAATGTTGGCCTCCCCATCTTCCACTAGGTCTGATTTTTTAATATGTTCACATTAGATCCCACGTCTAAAATGACCAATTCAACTTCATAGTCTCCAATCAGAATATTCATATGCATCTCCTTGCCTCTCTTTTTCTTCTGTAAAGAGTTCACCATAGGATCCTTCCATTCCTTACGCGGGCAATGCAATAAATTTTCAATTTATGCTAAAGTGTCTGGATCTCTTGCCAATTATAAGAAACTCTCAAAGAAGTGCTGCAAGGTACCATGCTATCGCGATGGTTCTGCCTCCAATGAAAAATCAAAAGAGGAAGGCATTTCATAGACAGGTGACTTACCAAGATTTCTTCTGATCGCATCCCAGGCTCTAAAAACTTTCTCCTTTTCAACTACAACATCATAGGACACATTCTTCTATCCATCCAGTCGAATCTGTGGGTGAGGCCCATCCTCTTCTATTGTGGCCCCTGCGTGGGTGACAACAGCAACATCAACATCCATTGTTCTAGGCTCTGTAGAGATTGTCATAACTATCGACCCTTGATTCTGGTTTATTGGTGGATTTTGAGTTAGCGATGGATCCTGGCTCAGTGGAGGGTTCATAGGTTGATTCATAGTATGATTCTTGATTGGAAATTGATTCTGGGTCTGTAACTGGTTCTGGTTTTGTAGCTAATTTTTAGTTTGTACCTGATTTGGGATCTACAACCGGGGAACATTCCCAGCCTGCCATCTCGCGATTGGCTATGGGAAGTTTTTGAAAGTATGATCAATCACCATGCAATATGTACACATGCACTAAAAGTGTGGATAGTTCCTCTAGTAGTTCCCAAATACCCCACAATTATAAAACTGGATTGATCTGTGGCCTCTTCCTCCTCCTCTTCCTCAGAATCCTCTGTGACATTGCGTAGCGATTGCGTGATCAAACCGCACTTCCTAAATGACACCTCATGCATGCGGATTTGGCAATTTTCTAGTGCATCCTTAGAATCATAAGACGTAGAACTAGAACTGCTCCAACCAAGTTCTCCGTCAGCAATGGGGTGAATATCATATTTAGAATTTTTGTAGGCATGATAACACCTCCTGACAACTTCATCCTTTCCTGGTTAAATGTATAGCCTACCTTCATTGGGATCCATAGGCACGATGGCCCTAATATATTGGTTTTCAAAAGTCATCATCCACCTCTTGAAGTTAATGACTACCATACTATCATTGGCCCATCCAACCCATAGCAGTGTGGGATAGGATCCTTCACCATTAACAACTTCAATCACATCAAAGTTGGCATAAGTTTTCATACCTTCCACATCTACAACCAGGTTGTATACTTCTTCTATTGGTTGCACTTTAGCTTGATTATCCAATCAGAATTTTACTAGGGACCAGCCCAATGTCGGCCTTCCCATCTTCTTCCAGGTCTTCTTTTTTAATATGTTAACATTAGATCCCACATCTAAAATGACCAATTCAACTTCATAGTCTCCAATCGGAATATTCATACGCATCTCCTTGCCTCTCTTTTTCTTCTGTAAAGAGTTCACCATAGAATCCTTCCGTTCCTTACGCGGGCGATGCAATAAATTTTCAATTTCTACTGAAGTGTCTGGATCTCTTTCCAATTATAAGCAACTCTCAAAGAAGTGCTACAAGGTATCATGCTGCCGCGATGGTTCTGCTTCCAATGAAGAATCAAAAGCGGAAGGCATTTCATAGATAGGTGACTTACCAAGATTTCTTCTGATCACATCCTAGGCTCCAAAAAATTTCTCCTTTTCAACTGTGACATCGAACGACGGATTCTTCTATCCATCAAGTTGAATCTATGGGTGGGTTCCATCCTCTCCTATTGTGGCCCCTGCGCAGGTGACAACGGCAACATCAACATCCATTGTTCTAGGCTCTATAGAGATTGTCATAACTATCGACCCTTGATTATGGTTTATTGGTGGATTTTGAGTTAGCGAGGGATCTTGGCTCAATGGAGGGTTCATAGGTTGATTCATAGTATGATTCTCTATTGGAACTTGATTCTGGGTCTGTAACTAGTTCTGGTTTTGTAGCTAATTTTTATTTTGTACCTGATCTGGTATCTACAACTGAGGAACATTCCTAGCTTTCCATCTCGTGATTGGCCATGGGAAGTTTTTTATAGTATGATCAATCACCATGCAATATGTACACATGCACTACAAGTGTGGACAATTCCTCTGGTAGTTCCCAAATACCCCACAATTATAAAACTGGATTGATTTGCATCCTCTTCCTCCTCCTCTTCCTCAGAATCCTCTGTGAAATCATCCTTGTTGTTGATACTGTGGTTGAGCAATCTGTTGCGGTGGGGGATTCGGTTGCAATTGAACATACTGTGTAGCTTGAACATACTACGATTACCGTTGAGGCATCGCCATCTGAATGTACTATGGCTACAGTGCAAATTGTGGTTGCGGTTATGATCGTATAAATTGCATCAACGACGGTGTTGTATACTACAGTTGAGGCCAAGAGTTTACCATTTGAGTCTATGGTTGTGGTTTTTGTATTGTATGATGATGTTTTCCATTCACAAAGTATGAATCGTAGATTCTTTCCTGCAGCAGATCATATGCATGGTAGTCTTTATCTTCATCTCCCACCGATCTGCAAAAGAAACAATATAGGTTGGATGGTTTTGACACTATCTTCTGCATGTATCTACACTCTTCGTGTCAGTTCCCATATACTTGACATATGCGACACCATGATATGCTACCGAAACTTAATGGGTTCGACACTCCTAAGATCAAATAATTTCAGAAACTGGGGCAATTATCTTTGGTGTGTCTATCTGCATGACACTAAGTGCACCAAATATCGTCGCGATCCCCTTTTGATTTCTTGATGTCTTGTAACTGAAGCGTTAAATTTTCTAGCTGTTCCTGGATTCAATTCATACCAACTCCATTATCTCCAACAGGTGAAGCTTCTAACTTCATCACAATATTCAGAGCCTCACTCTGTGTCGCGATCTTCTACTGCATCAATGGTTTCCGGATATGAGGTACCAAGGCTGCGATAAACCACTCTTTATGCTAAACATCACTCATATCAAAGTTGACTCACACCATCAACGTCTTAAATCTTTGATCAAAATCCCAAGCAGTCTCATTCAAAAACTTCTTGATCTCTTTCAACTTGATAATGTATTACGATTCCGATTTAGGCTTCCATAATTCTTTGATCAGTCCCTTCTGAACTTCCTCCAATGTTTTTGCAGGGGTCCCTGTAGGAACCTGTATAAATTCCATGTACCAATCTAGCGTACAACCCCGCAAAGTAGTTGCTAGTTGGCCCTTCTTGAAATCATCATCTATGGCTTGTCTAACAGTCCATACTCCCTCATAGAGAAACCAATACTACTTGAGATTGTTAGTCCTATTCCCGTGGAACAAAGGTAACTTTATGTCATCTCCCTCCATCTTGGCCCATTTTCCTATAGATGTTGAACTACTACTAGATTTTTGTTGACATGTCAAGCAAGTTGACATGGAATTTTTGTTTCTCCATAAGTTTGAAGTAATGCACGGAGGCATGGGCATGGTGTTGCTGGGGTTTGATCTTACTACTTTCCTAGGCATAGTTTGGGTCTGCTTGTCCTCTTTTTCATTGTAGGGTCGCTTTGTCCCTTGTGGTTGTCCTTCATGGTTTTGCATTTCGATTAGAGTAGGACCTTCCCATATCCTCTTCCTCTTCTCTTGTCAAAACCCTGCTCCCCCCCTTGTACATACACTTTCTTCCTGAAATTCCCTCATAGTCTCACCAAAACTTGCACCCATCTACCCCTTATCTTCCCATCCGTCTCCCCCCTTTAGTTGCAATATCCACTCCCTCCCCTCTTTAGTTGCATCTTCAGTAGACCATTTTTGTAGACAAGAATTTTAATTGACAATTGGAGCGATAATAGGAACCTACCTTTGGGTCCATTAAATAATTATATTTCTCCTTTGCTATAAGACTTAGTAGTCTCGACTATGAACTTAGTAATATATCCTTCTAGGATACTATCCAGCTAGACCTCAATAGCTCGTGACACTCTATTGTCAGTTTCTTGTAGCTCTTGGATCAATTTAGGGGTCTAGGATGTTGGTTCTCCTCCTTGGAAATTTTTCTTCTTGTATGTGAACTACGCCAACCACTTGTACAGTATGATGGGAAACTCACAAAAAAATACTTGTGAGAACCATCGTGTATTTAATTTTCCAACCACTTGTCAGTCATCAGTCGACGGTTTCGATTTTCTGCTTCAGCAAACTCTCACAGCTTCTGATCAAACCAATCTTGAATCTCTAGTCGCGTCAGATGCCACATCCTCTCTTGAGTTTTTTATCGTGTTGAATGCCACATACCCTCCTCTAAGTCACAACAAGGTCCCAAAAATAGAACCGTTTGTTGGCCCATACCTCAACTAATAAAACCCAGTCGATAGGGGTCCCACTCTGTTGACACTCGACTCATCGCAATCTCCCTGAAAATTGGCCCAGACAGGTTTTAGCCTATCTAGCAACACCCATAGAGTAGATGAAGTCTCACTCGAGATGTTCAAGGTATGGTTGACGGAACCAAGTTTCCATAGTATAGAAGAGGATTAGGGCATCGACGCTTCATTAGCTTAATGATATGAACATATTGACTTATTTAACAGAACCATTCACCATTGCGCATCATTCATTCTTAACTGTAATAGATCTATCAGAGCGGAAAAAGGTCTAAAAAGATAGAAACATTCATAAACAGTAAACATTGCATCATAGATACATATTTTAGATTCACTTAGCATTCATCGTTGAATTTCTAGGAACAAAAAGATAGAAAAAGATAACAGAAGATAAAAATGATTGAAGTCAACATCTGTCTTATCATGTTATTTCTGCACAATCAACCAAAGATCAAAACAAATAAAAATTCATCTCCAGACCGATACCTCAGATGTGAATGATCAACTTGATCTCTATAAAATTCATCTATTGCTATCTTCATTCACAATTATTCTTTCTATATATAGGCTTGCGCCTTTACATTCATTGTCCACTTCTAACTAACTCCTAACTACTTTAACTGACTAATGACCAATATCCACAAAAAATGGTCAACAAGTACAAAAAGTGACATAAAATAATGAAAAGTACTCTATCTTCCTCCTATCGTGCCATATTCATCTTATGGGTTGTATTTTGAGCTTGTGCATCATCCATGATGCTACACAACTTACCCAAACCCCTTGCCAACACAATTTTGTTGGTCTGATTTCCAAATCATATTCCAATAGAACAACAATCCATTTTTCTCTCTTCCCTTCTGGGTCAGGCCAAGTAAGAATATTCTTCACTACATTGCTGGGAACGTATGCTATAATGTGGGAATGTAAAATGTAGAATATTTAATCCTTTAAAGGTTTTACCAAGGAATAATCATGTTTCTCCATAATATCATACTTTAATTCCCCATCTCTCGACACCTTGCTAAAGAAGGCAATGGGTTTTTCAACATTTTGTTGATTCTTTTGCAACAAGACTCCAACAATTGTATGTTCAGATGCATATGAGAAAACTAGAAAATATTTAGAAAAATCAGGACTTACTAAAACAGGGGCCTCTGTGATTTCCTTTTCGATATCTTTAAAATATTTCCTGGCATCTACAGCCCATTTAATTTCAGTGTCATTTTTCAGCATGTTTGTGACATTCGTCAGTATGTCTGCAAAACAAGGGATAAAACTTCTCAAGAAATTAACTTGTCCAATAAATGTTTGTACCTTCCTCTGATTCTTGGGTTCCTCTACCTTCAGAATAGCATTCACTTTGTCTGGTTCAATTCTAATCCCATCCTTCGAAATAATGTGACCCAATAGTTTTCCCTCTTTCATAGAATTTTTTTATTTTCTGGGGTTGAGAGAAATACCATACCTTATGCACTTAAAAAAAACCCTTTCCAGATGTTTTTAATGGTCCCTATCATATTTAGAATAGACAGTAATTCCATCCACATAAATTACCACAAACTTATCCTTTTCTTCAACAAAATCTATGCGCATGGCTCTCTCGAAAGTAGCTCCTACATTCACTAATTCAAAAGGCATTTTGGCATACATAAAAGTACCCCAAGGCGTAGGAAAAGTTTTCTTTTCTTAGTCTTCGGGAAGAACCTTTATATGGTTTTATACATAAAATCCATCCATGGTATAAATTCTTTCAACTCCTACAACTTTCTATAGAATGTGATCCATTTTGGGAAAAATATAGTTGTCTTTCAGTGACACTTTATTTAAATTTATGAAATCTACACATAACCTGATTTCCCCATTCTTTTTTCTAACAGGTACTAAATTAGCTACCCATTTGGAAACTCTAAGAGTCACAATTATCTTTGCATTAAATAACTTTCTTACTTGTTTGTCAATCAAAGGAAAAGCATGGGATTTATTCTTCTTAATTTTTGTCTGAATGGTTTGTCTCCAGGTCCCATAGGAATAGTATGTTGTATGATGGAGGTATCACATTCTTTCAAATCTTCATAACTCCAAGAAAACACATTAGCATAATTATTCATATGGTTAATATATTTTTCTTTTTCTACTACAGGAAAATTTCTTGATAGATTTACAATCTTGGGTGAATCTTTAGTCCCTATATTATGATCTTCAATATCATTTTCATTGGGTTGAACCTTTGGATATTTAGAAACATCATTTTGATCAAATAACTTCTATAGAGGTATAAGACCCTTTGGAATGTAATTTATTTTCATTTGAATTATATATTTTCCTCTAATCATGTTCTTTAACTTTTTCTCTTTAACTTCTTCATCTCCAAACTATACAATATATTCAATTTTTTCTGAAATTTGGTTCTTTGTGTCAATGTGTATTTACAAATTGATCTTACAGCTCCAAAAATATTTTAATCTGTATATCATCTTCAAATACTTTCCAATATTTGGAGTTGTCAAGGATGGAAGGTCTATTTACAATTGCTATTTTATATTTTTTTATTTGAATGGATGGGAACTTTGAAATTTCCAGTGTTAGTGACCAGAGAATGAACTACTTGATTTTATTTTATGGGAATTACTCTGACTTTTTTTAATGTAAATAAATTTCTCAACATATCCCACACTTCATTTTTATAGGCCCTCATTCTGGGATGTTTGGTTTGGTAAATGTCATTCACTTGATTCACTACTAGCTTAGAATCCCAAAAAACATCTATTATTTTGGATTTCAAATAGTTTAAAGCATTCAGTCTATTAGTGCAAGAAATTGTTCTCAGACTACTAAAGAACAAGCCAACACAATCTCGCAAAATAAAACTAATTAAAACAGGCTTTTAGGGTTTTGGTTTTGCAAGTTGTTAACAAGAGGGTAAAAAATCATAAGGCTAATACAAACACTAAATCATGCAACAATGAAAGACTGAGATGTATAATATATGAAACATACACCATAACAACATAAGATCAATACTGAATTTCATCCACAGTTCATAAGCACTCCATGAGAAATAACCTTAAACAAGAAATGGATTTGTTAACTGAGTGATCACACCAATTAGAAATGAAACCAACAGATAGGATAAAATAGGCTTATAGTTTTGCATATATATCATAATTAGTAATCCAAAATACATAAGAGTTTATGAACTTAGCTCTGTATGCAGTAGCTGAAAGCCTCCCCTTGTACAAAAATTCGAACCCTCTTTCATTCTAAAGTCCTACTTTTATCTTGGTTACATCCAAAAAACAGTTATCTAACTGAATAACTACCTTCTAGGTCATACTATCGAATAACTTAACAAAGTAAAAGTTTTTCAAAACAAATTATTTCTTTACAGAAATTAACTAATATCACCTGTCACTAAAAGCCTTTTACAAATCTTTAGTAGCTTCTGCCAAAAGGGCTATCCCCTCCAAAGCTTGAGTCTTCCTTCTGGTTCTTTGCTGCTCAGCTTCTATGTCTTCAACTATTTTTGATAATTCCTAATTTTGTTGAGTTACTTCTTGGACATTTTGCTTCAACTATGCACATAAAATTTATGTCTGCCTTTTCCTCTTCAGTGCTTCCTTGGAAAATACAATTAATTATTGGTAATGGATGTTAATCTCCTCTAGATATTCTGTTAATTTTTTGTTGGCCACTACTAATCCTTCATTTGTTTCATGCAGAAATTCTATCTAATACTTGTACTGCTTGATACTTCTTCGAAGGTTTTCATTCTCAGAATCTATAAATTTTCCTTATGAATCTGAAGACAGTTCTTCTGGCATCCAAGGGATTTTCAATTTTATAAAATCCCTCATCATCCTCTTGTTGTTGCTATGTCATTGTTATAGGAACCCCTGGAGATTCATCACCTTCAAAATTGCACTCAGTTGATGGCTCTACAATCATTTACACCTAATGTTGTCATCACTGACTTCTGTTTCATAAAATCATTCTGATGATAGCTAAGATTTTCTTTCGTTTGAACATATTCTAACTGCTCTGATATTTTAATCTCCATTGAGGATGAATTAACCTTAAAAGAAACATGTTTCTTACCTTTGACCTTTCTATCATTCAGGCTTTCATATTCATCTAAATCTTCTTGGGAAGAAGAGTCTTCTACTATTGTGATTTTCTCTTGATCTAGCTTAGTATTTACAAGATTTTTCATGTTCAAACTCAATTTATTCTTAGGTCTAGTTTTAGGTCTCCAGCCTACTCCTATTTCTCCTAATATGCTCAAGGTCTTACCTTGATTCTTAATAGCTGCAAGCTGAACCACCTTTCTTTTGACTCCTTGTAAAACCAACTTTTCTTCGAACCTTTCTTTTGAACTCTACGCATTGTCAACCCTTGGTATTTCCTTTCTTTCTTTATATAATTCTGTATGGAGCTGTTCTTTTTCTAACAGGCCTTTATCTACTCCCTGGTTTGCATCTTCATTAAGGGTATTTTCTGCATGATCTAAATTCTGTCTTTGAACTTTCAATAATTCATTTTCATAAATTTTATTTTCATCTTCATCGGTTTTATTTTGCTGTTCACTTTCAAGCTTTTCAACCCTCTCTGTCAAATACTTTTCTTGTACAGTCTCTTCTTCCACTTCAACTATGACTTATTTCTTCAAATTTTTAACTAAGTTCTGGGATTTGTTCACCTGCCTTCTCTTTGACTGGTCTTCCTTCTCACTTTGAAACCCAGACCAGAATAAAAAATAATCCCAAGTCTTTCCTTTTTTTTTGGAGCACAGTATTGATGATTAATTTTATCAAACCATGATGAAATATGGACTGCTCAGTATGATCCTGATGCTCACTTACTCTTCTAGACATCTTCTGCAAACTTTGAAAGAAATAGAAAGGGAGATTCATCTTTGATTCATGTCTTAAATGTTGTAGAAACCTAAAATGATATTTAAACACAGAGGCATATATTCCTTCACAAGTTACATAACTTTGCAGGATCTTGATTGGCTCTCTCCATTCTGGTTTAAAATTATGTATATGTACTCCTTTACCTGAGTCTGCAACAACATTTGGTAGTAGGTAATTATCTGAATTAAAAGCAAAAGGCACCTTCTTGAACCAATAATCACCCTCATCGGCAATGCCTGTATCCTTTGCTATTAATTCTCTAGTCAACTCAAATTTTAGTGTATTAAATGTGACTGTGTCTTTCTCTAATCCCTAAGCAAATTGATATGAAAACTTTGTATGATGACCATCAATTTTCTCAAAATATTTCAACCAGCCTGCTTCTGAAAACAACCTTGCACACTCAGGGAAATTTTTATCCCAAGACATGTCTGAAGGCTCATCCCTATTCGTCTTCCCACTTCTCTTCATTCTAGGTTATAAACCGTAATTGCTTTTCCTTCACAAAATGGTTCAAATTTCTTTAAAAATATGAAGTCTCGACAATAAATCAGAAATTGCATAGACTGAAAACCCTAGATATCAAATTTTACTCAAGACTGATAAAAATTTTGGGACGATTTTTATTGACAACAAATATTAATAACTGAGCAAGAAATCATGCTCCTCAACCTGATGTAATTCTTAATTAACAACCATCACTACTCTTCTGTCACTACAAACCCAAATTTGGGGATGATGTTAGCAATTGGTTGCATACTTGTCGTGATAATAGTTTTTATTGCTAAAAATTTGGTATCTTTTCTACCCATGTGTTCCCTGACCTTTGTTTCGCTGTCTTTAGCTGCCACGATTGCACCAGTCGATTACCCTGCAAACCCTAAATCTCTAACCGTCTTTATCTTCCAACCACGAACTGCCAGGTCTCATTACGGTCTCTGTAATATTTCATACATTCAGTAAATTCGTAATTGACAACGCATTACCCCCATTGTGCACCATCATTGTTGTTTAAAGGATCTGCATCTTCCACCTTCTGGACAGCTGCAACTCACCTGAATGATTCTCACCTTAACTCAAAACACTTGTCAAAATGATTAGTGAGGCATGAACACATATCAATCTCCTTTACAAGTGCAAAAAACTCCTCTCATGTGAAAATTTTGAAATTCATGAGCAAAGATACGATTTTTCAAAAGTCATGATTTTCTTGTAGTGCCCTTGTTCATATTTTCTATCTTTGCAGTACAAGAATATCTGTTTAAGGATTTTTTAACCAACACTTAAAACAAAGTGTTAAATTTTGGTAATTAACCTTTGATAAGACCTTATGATATTTCTTTAGAACCTTTCAGAAATATATACATCCTATAAGCCCATAAAAACTATGAAAACTACTAAGTAAAGCAAAATTAAAAAGAAAACTTATCAAATCAATCATAAACATAAGACTACTATCAAAATACTTTAAAATAAACAAGCTCAAAATTTTAAATCAACAAGAAAAATCATGTTTTAAGACAGGCATATGGTTCAAAAATAGAAAACAAAAACAAGCTATAACATCTGGCTCTTGCTACGAAATGAAGTCCTCCTTGTCAGGCTTCAAGAGCCTGTAGATCAGTGCATTATATGATGTAACTGAAACTGTCTGGTATTGTACAAAATATCCATTGGGATATGGAGTCTTTATTCAAACCTTCACACACTGGTATATACATTGAAAATCAAATCTTTTTCCCTCAAAAACTGTAAAAATGCTTGAGGAATCGTCCATTGAATGGATTAGACAACTCCTCACCATCCAAGGTCTGTAATACAAAAGTATTGTTCTCTAGAATATTTGATACTACGAAAGGACCAAACCATAAATTATCGAACTTACCATGTTTTCCCTTCTATTCCTTTCTAGCATCCCATATCAGTACCATATCTCCATTGAAAAGGGTGTTCTCTTTGATCTTTCTATCAAACCTTTCTATGATATTATTTCTATATATCTAAGCCTTTCCTTCTACTACTTCATGTTCTTGCTGTAATTCAATTAGTGCATAAATTCTCCTTTGAATGTCACTAGGTTCCTCTTGACTGTCTTGAAGAAATTTCATCACTGGAATACCAAGTTGAACAGGAAATGCCACATCAATTCCGTATACCAGCTTAAAAGGATAAGTCCCAATTTCCTTTTTAATTGTTATCATGTCAACCCAGAGTGCATATTTTACCATTGAGTCCCATGACCTTTTATTCTGACTCAACAACTTCTTGATGCTTTGAATAATGCTATTATTGGTTGAATCAACTAACTCATTTCCCAAAGGTTAATAAGGTGTTGAGTGTTTCAAAACAATGCCATTTTCTTCACAAAATGTCACCATAGCTTTGGACTTAAAATCTTTAGCATTATCAGTCAATAACTTCTTGGGACATCCAAATCTGCTAAGAATATTTTCCCGAATAAAGAAAAATATTACCTTGTTTGTTTCATTTCTTATGGGTATAGATTCTACCCATTTAGTGAAGAAATCTGTAGCTATCAATATCCATTTATGCTTCCCTGAAGAAGAAGGATTTATCTCCCCTATAAAGTCCAAGCCCCATTGCTGAAAATGAGAATTCACTGCAATAGACTTCAAAGGTAAAGACACTAACTTTTTCTTACCAGCAAACTTTTGACATGGAATACAAGATCTTACATGTTGGTATACATCAGAGAATAAATAAGGCCGATAGTATCCCTACCTCAAGACTTTATAAGCAATTGCCTTCCAATACTTATGTCCCCCACAAGCACCCTCATGTGATTCTGAGATTACCTCCTCAATTTCTCGCTTGTCCAAACATCTAAGCAGAATGCCTCCTGGATCTTTCCAAAATAGTTTTTGTTCTATCAAACAATATTTAGTAGCCCTCAACTTCAATGACCTGTAGGCCTTTTTATCTAGATGTTCAGGACATTGTAAATACAAAAGGAAGTGTACAATGTCTGCATACCATGTGGATTTTGCATACTGCTCCATAATCTTTTCCTTCTCTTGTTTAGCTTGCAATTCTTCTTGTACAAGATGTTCTGCCATCATCTGAAGACCCAAATCTTGACAATTTGAATCAGCTAACAATTTATCCAAACCTTGTCCCTCCACTAGTTTAGTAGCCTTAATGTTCACGTCATATTCCATTATCTTAGCAATCCATTTTGCTATTTTTCCTTCACTATCAGGTTGGGTTAATATATCCTTAATGGCAACATTAGGAACATAAGCAATGATTTTAGAATGTAAAACATAAATTATGAAAAATTTTAATGCTTTTACCAGTGAGTAAGCTTGTTCCTCAAAGTGTTATACTTCAACTTTGAGTCTCTCAGGGTCTTGCTGAAAAATGAAATTGGTTGCTCAAGTCCATCATTATTCTTCTATAACAAAAAAACTACTAAAGTATTCTCTGATGCAAAAGAAAAAGTCAGAAATTCCTTTGAAAAATTAGGACTCACTAGCACTGGTGGTTCTGTAAGAGCCAATTTAATATTCTCAAATGAATTCCTAGCCTCTGTAGTTCATTTCACTTCCTAATTGTTTTTCAACATGGCTGTTATTTTTTTAATGGTTTCATCAAAATTTGGTATGAACCAACACAGAAAATGTATTTTTCCAATAAAAGATTTCAAATCCTTCTTACTTCTCAATAAACTGATCTTCAAAATAGCTTTTACCCTTTATAGATCTATCCTTATCCCAAAAACTGAAACCAAATGACCCAACAACTTACCCTCCTGTACAGCAAAATGTGACTTTTTTGGATTGAGAGACAGTCCATATTTTCTGCATTTCAATAAAGTTTGTTTTAAGTGCTTTAAGTGTTCTTCATCAAACTGTGAGAATACTGTTATGTCATCCAAATAAATCACCACAAACTTATACTTCCCTCCAACAAATGCTATGTCGAGATCCCTTTGAAAGGTAGCTCCAACTTTCATTAGTCCAAATGGAATTTTGCAATACATGAAAGTACCTTAAGGGGTAGGGAAGGCTGTCTTTTCTCTGTCATCAGGGTGCATTGCAATTTGGTTATACCTTGAAAAACCATCCACCATTGAAATCCTTTGTGCACCCACCACCTTCTACAAGATTTGTTCAATTTTTGGTAATGGGTAATTATAATTCAATGAGGATCTATTCAGATTACGGAAGTCTACCCACAACCTTATTTCTCCATTCTTTTTTTCTGACAGGAACTAAGTTTGCTACCCATGAAGAATATCGAAGAGGAATAATGATTTTAGCATCCAACAATTTTTTTACCTCCTTTTCTATGACAGGGAATAAGGCAGGATTAATTCTCCTTAGCTTCTGTCTAAATGGTTTTACATTAGGATTTAGAGGTACTTTATGCTGAATAATACTTGTATCATAAGTTTTGAGATCTTCGTATGACCAAGCAAAGATATCAACATATTCTTTAACAGCTTGATGTACCTGTTTCTCTGCTCTACTGTAAGTTCCTTTGTGCCGATATTAAAATCCATTACATTCTCCTCTGAAGTCTGCATAGCTGGTTTTAAGGGGGTATCATCCTTTGAAAAAATCCTCTCTAGCAACACCAAACCCTTAGGAATAAAATTACTTTTCAGCTCAATGATTTTATGACCTGCAATTTCATTTTCTTCAAAACCCTCAGTATATCTAGTTTCATCATCATGTTCTTGATCAATTCAAGAATTAGAGAACTCACCAGTCAAATCTAAAAACCTTTTAGTATCTATATCATCCTTAAAAAATATCCATTTCTTTATATTATCAGGAACATAATGTCTATACCTAACTTCAATAGGATATCTCAGCTGAGTTGTTTTAGGAATCCTGAAATGTATAGCTGCTAGTGCAAGAGAATCAACAATTTGGTTATGATCCCTAGGAATATAGGAAATATTGAATGCCACAAATAAATTATCTATCATATCCCATACTTCGTTCCTGTACAATTTCAACAAATCTTATTTTACTTGATAGTTATTCCTTACTTGCTGAACAACCAACTCGGAGACACCATAAACAGCTATTTGCTGAACACCTATATCCTTTGTATCTCTCAAACCTAATAAAAGAGCTTCATACTCTGCTGTATTATTGGTGGTAATAAATTTTAACTTATACATCAAGATTACCACTTCACCACCAGGAGATATTAGAACAACTCCTACTCCAGCACCTTCTTTAGATGATGATCCATCAAAATACATCTGCCAAAGTTCATCCTTTTGTTCCCTAGAACATTTGAATGATTTTTCTTTTTCAACCTGTAACATACCAGCAACATCATTATCATCACTAAACTGCAACATACAAGTCCTCAAATCCTTTTCAACAGCATATAATGGATGATTTGTAGAATTCCTGTCATCAGTCACAATATAAGCAAATTGTAACTCTCTATACAACCTCCTATTCTCACCTCCAAAGACAGGGATGGTTGCATATCTTAAGTCCATCTGTAAAGTTCCCCCTACTTTCTTAGCCCAAGATCTAGAAAGGAGCATTCCAAATTTAGGTGTGATATTTGCCACTACTATGTTCATAATAACACTTTTCATTTGTAGCTGAGCTAAGTTAACCACCATGTAATTTATTACTCCTAAACACTTGAAAACTCTAGAACCAAAAGCATACAAGTCATGATAAGGTTTTGTTATGCTCAACCTCAAAGCTTCCTTGACTGCTTTTGGTATTATATTATGAGATGCTCCTAAATCCAAAATACAATTATAGATCATTTGCTCATGGATGGTTAATGTGATATAAAAAGGTGGGGATGCACTTGCATCACTTTCAGTTTTCTCTTCTAAAGCTGATCCAATAAAAATTTTGGGATTCTCTTCCTGTAAATTTACTGTGTCAGAGGGTACTTGATTGGCTGTTGAACCCATCATTTTCAAAACTGAATTCTTATAACAGGGATTTTTAATCAATTTACTGAAAGGCATTGGAACTTTAATTTTTCACAATTCATTTTTAAAGTTAAAATTATGCATGTTCTTATTCACTTCTTCAACTTCAATAACCTTCTCCAGATTATCCTAATTCTGTCTTTTTTCTAATGCTAGATTTGATTGTTGTTTAGGAGGAAGAATTACCTTCTCTTTAGGGTTTTGAACCACCTATTTTGGTCCTAACCTCAAATATAGGGTTTTCTTAGGCTCAGACTGATATATATCAAATGTTACTTCTAGGTTTAAATCATCTTTTGTCTAAAAAACATTTGCATCATAATATTCAGAATTTAAAAAATCTTCCTCAGTCACAAAACCTTCAGTCAACTGTTCTCCAAAATAATTTATGTCTTGATCTGGATCTTCAAACTGCTCATCCTCTTCTATTTCTCCTTCATCAGCGACATTGTTTTGAAGTGGCGGTGGAACATTTTGATCTTTAGATTCTCTCCTTTCTCTTTGTATATCATTATTCCTTCTCTCTCCGGGGATAAAACGAGGTGTAAACTGTCTTCTAAACTGATTTGGGTTATTAGGGTTTTGGTCCCCTTCTTGAGCAGGCCTATTGGGATTTTTCTCCAATTCCAATTTGTTTAATTTTGTTGTTAAGATTTTCACTAATTTTTTCATCTCATCAATTTTACCATCTGTAGGTTGTGATGTTGAAACTACTAGAGTTGCCTCCCTTTTACCTTTTCTATCATAAGATTGTTGAGCTGACTTTACCTTCAATCTGTTAGAAGCAAGAATATTAGATTCTACCTCTAATGTTGCTTCTTGCATATTCAGTAAAGTAACAGGTCTTTTTTCTCTTAGGAGTAAGGAAAACTCATGGTCAAAAGCATTAGCATAGGTGAGTTTCACCGAAGTTTTGGAAGGCTTGATTTCTGCAGGGATTCTACCATACATTTTGTTAAACCTCTTAGAGAAGTCAGCTATAGTTTCATATTTCTTCCTTCTTAGGGCTCCAAACTCTTTAATGTAATATGTATGATCCTTAGTATCACCCCATTGTCTCATGAAAACATCCTGAAGCTCCTCTATTAAAGTAATGGAATTTTTTGGTGAATCTCGGAACCATTTTCTGACCTCTCCATCGAGACTTTGTACGAACATTCTCATCCACACATATTTTGACTCAATATTTTGATTATCTGTATAGCTGAGAAATGCATCCCAGTGCTCCTCAGTTGTTGTCTCACCTTGTCCATTAAACCTAGGAAAATACTTTTGGTAATCTCCACCAGGAAGATAATTTAAGGGCTAAGGTAAAACTAAAGGTGCATACCTAGATGCCACCATCCTATCCATCATATCTAATGGCTGCTGTTGGGATGCCATTTTTAAACTGGCTGGTTTAGATGAAGGAAAAGCTTGACTGGAACTTGGCTGAAAAGGGCTTTTACTAACTTTAAACTGAAACAAAGGGATTTTTCCAGGAGCTATGGATTTTTCTTTCTTGAAGGAATGAGGATCAATAAAGATTTGAAAAATGGCAACAGGGATTGTAGGTTTCAACCATGATGAATCTAATTTTTCTTGCTTTGCCAATGAAAAGGGTGACAATAGGTCAATTTGATCAGGGTTACATAAGGCTAAAGATGACTGAGACTTCTTAATTTTCCTAGATGTTTTCAGAATTTTCTATGGGTCTGAGACAACTAGGTGTAATGGTGAACTAGGTCTACTTCTTGTCCCAACTCCCTTAGTAGCCACTATGAAATGTTTGGTGAAATGTAGTCTTAATGATTTGCTAGTTTTTTCCACCTCTCAAAACAAGTTGAATGATGAATAACCTAGGGAAAGTATGCTTTAGCTTTGTCCCCATCAATGGTGCCAAATATATTAGTGCCAGAAATTGTTTTCAGACTACTAAAGAACAAGCCAACACAATCTCACAAAATAAAACTAGGTAAAACAGGTTTTTAGAGTTTTGGTTTTGCAATTTGTTAATAAGAGGGTAAAAACTCATAAGGCTAAGACAAACACTAAATAATGCAACAATGAAAGACTGAGATGTATAATATGTGAAACATAAACCATAACAACATAAGAACAATACTGAATTTCATCCACACTTCACAAGCGCTCCATGAGAAATAGCCTTAAACAAGAAATGAATTTGTTAACTGAGTGATCACACCAATCAGAAATGAAACCAGTAGATAGGATAAAATAGGCTTATAGTTTGCATATATACCATAATCAGTAATCCAAAATACATAAGAGTTTCTGAACTTAGTTCTGTATACAGTAGTTGAAAGTCTCCCCTTGTACAAAAATTCGAACCCTCTTTCATTCTAAAGTCCTACTTTTATCTTGGTTACATCCAAAAAATAGTTATCTAATTGAATAACTACCTTCTAGGTCATACTATCGAATCACTTAACAAAGTAAAAGTTTTTCAGAACAAACTAATTTCTTCGCAAAAATTAACTAATAACACCTGTCACTAAAATCCTTTTACAAATATTTAGCAGCTTCTACCAAAAGAGTTATCCCCTCCAAAGCTTGAATCTTCCTTTTGGTTCTCTACTGCTCAGCTTCTAGGTCTTCGAATCTTTTTTATAATTCTTGATTTTGTTGAGCTACTTCTTGGACAGTTTGCTTCAGCACTGCACATAAAATTTGTGTCTGCCTTTTCCTCTTCACTGCTTCCTTGGAAACTAAAATTAATTCTTGGTAATGGCTGTTAGTCTCCTTTAGATATTCTCTCATTTTTCTTTTGGCCACTACTAATCCTTCATTTGTTTCATGCATAAATTATATCTGATACTTGTATTGCTTGATACTTCTTCAAAGGTTTTCATTCTTAGAATCTATACATTTTCCTTCTGAAGCTGAAGACAGTCCTTCTGGCATCCAAGGTATTTTCAATTTTTTTAAAATATCCTCATCATCATCTTGATGTTTCTATGTCATTGTTACAGTAACCCCTCAAGATTCATCACCTTAAAAATTGCACATAGTTGATGGCTCTACAATCTTTTCCACATCTGCACCTAATGTTGTCATCACTTACTATTGTTTCATAAAATCATTCTGCTGATAGCTAAGATTTTATTTTCTTTGAACATATTCTAACTGCTCTGAGATTTTAATCTATGTTGAGGCTGTATTAACCTTAAAATAAACATTTTTCTTACCTTTGACCTTTCTATCATTCATGCTTTCGTATTCTTCTAAATCTTCTTGGGAAGAAGAGTCTTCTACTATTGTGATTTTATCCTTAGCTAGCTTATGATTTACAAGATTTTTCATGTTCAACCTCAATTTATTCTTAGGTCTAGTTTTAGGTCTCCAGCCTACTCCTATTTCTCCCAACATGCTCAAGGTCTTACCTTGATTCTTAATAGCTGCAAGTTGAACCACCTTTCTTTTGACTACTTGTAAAACCAGCCATTAGAGGAATTTTGGGGTCTAAAATGGGCCTCCTAAGGAAAATAATAAAATAATAGTTAAAATAATAAAATAATAGTTAAAATAATAAAA
>LPNX011114307.1:242119-288199 GCA_001517045.1 Pseudotsuga menziesii
TACCTGAGAAAATGTGATGATGACATCATCATCACATTTTCTCAGGTATTTCTTGTTTTTGGGGTAGCAGGGTCCGTCAAAAGTATCCAGTGTGGGTACTCGTTGGATGCAGAATCAAATTAGATATCCAATGAGCTCTCCTGATCGAAATTTGAGTAAAAACACAATGCGATATGTCGAAAATACGAACAAAAAAAGTAGTTTTTTTTAATGACAAATATAGCAATTCAACCATTATGGTTGACTTATTTTATTGAAATTCTATTGGTTCTTGAATTCCAACTCACAAAAACTTATTTTGGCACGTTTTCTTATAAGGCCCATTTTAGACCCCAAATTTCCTCTAATGATTTATTCGAACCTTTCTTGTGAACTATGTGCATTGTCAACCCTTGTTTTATTAATCAATGGGATTTGTTTTCTTTATTTATGTACTCATGTATGAATCTATTCTTGTTCTAACAGGACTTCATCTACTCTCTGATTTTCATCTTCATTAAGGGTATTTTCTGCATGATCTAAATTCTGTCTTTGAACTTTCAACAATTCATTTTCATCAGTTTTATTTTCATCTTCATCAGTTTTATTTTGCTGTTCACTTTTAGGATTTTCAACCCTCTGTGTCAAAGACGTTTCTTATACAATCTCTTCTTCCACTTCAACTATGACTTATTTCTTCAACTTTTAACTAAGCTCTCGGATTTGTTCACTTGCCTTCTGTTTGACTGGTCTTCCTTCTCACTTTGAAACCCAGACTAGAGTAAAAAATAATCCCAGGTCTTTCCTTTATTTTGGAGAATAGTACTGATGATTAATTTTATCAAACCATGATTAAATATGGACTGCTTAGTATGATCCTGATGCTCCCTTACTTTGCTAAACATATTTTGCAAACTTTTGAAGAAAAAGAAAGGGAGATTCATCTTTGATTCATGTCTTAAATGATGTAGAAACCTGAAATGATATTTAAACACAACGGCATATCTTCCTTCACAAGTTACATAACTTTGTAGGATCTTGATTGGCTCTCTCCATTTTGGTTTAAAATTTTGTATATGTACTCCTTTACCCCAATCTACAACAACATTTTTCAACAGGTAATTCTCTGAATTAAAAGAAAAAGGCACCTTCTTGAACCAATAATGACCCTCATCAGCAATGCCTGTAGCCTTTGCTATTAATTCCCTAGTCAACTCAATTTTTAGGGTATTAAATGTGACTATGTGTTTCTCTAATCCCTGAGCAAATTTATATGAAACCTATGTATGATGACCATCAATTTTCTCAAAATATTGCAACCAACCTGCTTCTGAAAACAACCTTGCACAGTCAGGGAAAGTTTTATCCCAAGACATGTCTGAAGGCTCAGCCCTATTTGTTTTCCCACTTCTCTTCATTCCAGGTAATAAACCCTAAATCCGTAACCATATTCAACTTCCAACCACGAACTGTTAGGTCTCAATACGATCTCTATAATATTTCATACATTCAATAAATTCATAATTTACAACGAATTACCCCCATCGCGCACCATCATTGTTGTTTAAAGGATCTGCATATTCCACCTTCCGGACAGCTGCAACTCGCCTGAATGATTCTTGCCTTAACTCAAAACACTCGTCGAAATGATTAGTGAGGCCTGAATACATATCAATCTCCTTTACAAGTGCGAAAAACTCCTCTCATGTGCAAATTTTAAAATTCACGAGCAAAGATACGATTTTTCAAAATTCACAATTTTCTTGTAGCGCCCTTGTTCATATTTTCTGTCTTTGCAGTACAAGACTATATTTTTAATTATTTTTTAACGAACACTCAAAACAAAGTGTTAAATTTTGGTAATTAACCTTTGATAAGACCTTATGATATTTATTTAGAACCTTTCATAAATATATACATCCTATAAGCCCATAAAAACTATGAAATCTACTAAGTAAAGCAAAATTAAAAAGAAAACTTATAAAATCAATTATAAACATAAGCCTACTATCAAAATACTTTAAAATAAACAAGCTTAAAATTTTAAAGCAATAAGAAAAATCATGTTTTAAGACAAGCATATGGTTCAAAAATAGAAAACAAAAACAAGATATAACACAGTCCTAATAGGAAAGCCCCATACTCTGATACATTATTGGTACACTAAAATGTCAACTTATAAGAATATAATTTTAAATCCCTATTTGGAGAAACTATCCAAATACCAGCACCATCTCCTTCTTTACTAATGGACCCATCAAATTACATTGTCCACAATCCTTCCTCATTCTGTTTTTGATCTAAAGCTTCATGCCTTTCAGAAAATTCTTTGTCCTCCTTTATTTCAATGACTATAGGTATTTTTGGATCAACATGAGAGTCATTGAAAAATATGGAAGATCCAAAATCGTTATCTAGAACATATATGGGATGGTTGTCAGGTTTTCCTTGGATACTAACCACATATGCTAACCTTTTTTCTCTTTACAATCTCCTATGACCTCCAAACAAAGGAATGGATGTATAAGACATGCCCATGTGTACTATTCCTTTAAGTTTTGAAGCCCATGATCTTGATAATATCATACAAAATTTAGGAGGGATGTCATCCACTACCACGTCCATGAAAATACTCTTAGATGGGAGTTGTGCAACAGTTACTACCATGACTTTAATCAACCCTAAACATTTCACCTTTCTAGAATCAAAATAAAACAGGTCTTTATGGGGCCTTGTAATATACAATCCTACATCCACCAGTAATCTTGGATTTAAATTGTGAGATGTACAAGAATTTAGCATAGAATTGTGTAAAATCATGGTATGAATATTCAATTTAACATAGAAAGGTGGGACAGTGGTGGAAGCATCATCTATTAACTTTATGACCAAGAACAGTGGTGGAAGCATCATCTATTAACTATAACGTATCTGGATGACAGTCTCCCTCATTTTTTACCACCCTGGTTACCTTCTCTCTATATTCATTATTCCTCAACAACTCAATGAATGGGATGGAAATATTTATTTTGGACAATTCAGATTGTAAATTGAAAGAAGAAAATGTTGTATCAACATCAAGTGGTGCTTGCTGTCTAATTTCTTTTGACATTTCTTTTTTTATTATCTAAAACTTTATGTACAACATTTTCTTTTTACTTATCTTTTCATTTTTCTGTTTGTTTTTATGGAATTTGCTTACTACTTGAAGGCTAATTTTAATTGGGCCTTACTTTATTAATAACTATGTCTCTACTTCTCAATTTTAATTTCTTCTAGAAATCATCAATTTCATTTTGATATCCCCTTTGATATTGTTCATATTCTACCTCAATTGCACTACAATCATCCTCTTGAGCAAACATATTATGCTCTTCTTCTATGAGATAGATCTCAGAGTCCAAATCATCAAAATGATGTATCTAATTATCCATTGGATCATTTTATTCCTCCTCATCAACAAAAATTTATGGGAATGGAGGTCTTATCAGTTGGTCTTCAGGATTTCTTAGATTCCTTTGGTATCTCTGCCTAATCTAAGGAGGAGGAGGAGGAAGTATTATGAATTTTGGATTTCTGATTTGTGGCTCAGGATGCTCTGTGTTTGGTTTCCTATTCATTAGAGGAAATTTCAACTCAAAATGGGCCTCCTAAGGAAAATTAATAAAATAATAGTTAAAATAATAAAATAATATTTATTAATTTTGGAGGAAGAAAAGAAAAAACTACTTTTTTTGTTCGTATTTTCAACATATCTCCCTATGTTATTACTCAAAATTTGATCGGGAGAGATCATTGGATGCATATATATATTCTGCATCCAACGAGTACCCACTTGGAATACTTTTGACGGGCCCCGCTACCCCAAAAACAAGAAATACTTGAAAAAACGTGATGATGACATCATCATCATGTTTTTTCAGGTATTTCTTGTTTTTGGGGTAGAGGGGCCCGTCAAAAGTATGTCGAGTGGATACTCATTGGATGCGGAATTTAATTCCGCATCCACCGAGCTCTATTGATCAAAATTTGAGTAAAAACACAAGGAGATATGTCAAAAATACGAACAAAAAAAGTAGTTTTTTTTTATGATACCTATCCCCAAATTTATTTTAAAAAATTGTTTAAGAGGTGCTCCCTATTTGAATTTTAAATTATTTTGATTGGATAATACATGATGACATGGAATTTGTATTATTTTTGGAAGGCCCATTTTATATTGAAATTTCCTCTAATGATCTAATTCAAACCTGTCCATGAACCTCTCCATTGTTTTCATCGTTATGTCAAATTTTGCATCATTTGAAGAAGAGGAAGTAGAAGGATGAATTTATTCTCTAATTTTCCTTCTATTCACCTCTACTCTTTGTTTCATTTTCTTAGAAGCCATCAAATTGGATTCCACCTCCAAAGCATCTTTAAACATTGGAGGAATATTAGCAATTTTTCTCTCTCAGTAATAGAGAAAAGTCATTGTCAAATGTATCTACATAATGTAGTTTAGGAGATCCTACCAAAGGTTTAATATCGACTGGTATATAATTATAAACCCTCATTAATCTCCTAGATAATTCATGCACTGGCTCAAAGTTTCCTTTCTTTAAATTATTGTACTGAGACAAAACTTATAAGGGACTCTTTTTGTCTTCCCACCTATCCAGAAAAAATATTTTTAAAAACCTCAAAAGTGAGAATAGATCTTGCATGAAGATATTTAAACTACCTTTTTGCCTCACCAGGAAAACTTTGCTCAAATATTCTCATCTTAACATCATCATAGCCAACCTATTCCAAATCAATAAAATCCCGAAACCTATCCATGTGTTGTGTAGCTGTAAAGTTTCCCTCTCCATCAAACAATGAAATTATCTGTGCATAATTTTTGGGTAAATCATGAACACAACAGGAAAATACAAGGGAGCAAATATGGAAGCTATGGGTCTAGGAGGGTTTTGGACAACAGGAGGTCTTCAAACAAAGATAGGAATATGAAGTTGGTTTTGTTCAGGGATTCTACCTTATGACACAAGGGTATGGGTTCATCAACATACAAATATTTAACTTGCATACATACAAAATTATAGAGATATTTATGTGAGAAATAGTATAGAAAGAACTTGCACCTGATTTATGAAGCATGATCATAGCTTTAGTCTTCTCTCCAAATGGTCCAGAAACTTCAATATATTCAACACATACAAAATAGATTGATATCTAACACATATATCTTAATTGTTATATAAATATTGTTGACACAAACCCATTCGATAATGGTTCGCTCTTTGTCGACACCCAAACCACCGCGATCTACCTAAGCACTGGCCCATACATGGTTTACCCCATCCGATAATACCTGTAGAGAAGATGAAGTCTCACCCGAGATTTTCGAGGGAGAGATGATGGAACCAAGTTTCCGTAGTATGGAGAAGGACTAGGTGTGACTACTTAGTGAGTAATCAAAACATCATTCCATATATCTACTCATTCACATTATGCATTAACAAATCGTAGTAACATGGCATTTAACAGATCGCACAAACATGACATCATTCAACAAATCACAGTAACATAAAGGATTCACAGTAATGGCATTGATGCGTAGAAAGATATAACATTGTACCATCATTTAGAGAAGAAAACACATCGCACCAATCATAGATATGTATTGCAGATACCCATTACATTCATCATTGGATCGCAGAAAACAAAAAAAAGGGGAAATAATAAAAGAAACAGTAATTCTTCTCAACCTCTATCATATCATATTAAATTCCTCCACAAATGATGAAATCTCAAAACAGATCCATAAGTCGCGTACACAGATCAGAACAAGTCAAAACCGATCTTTGTCTCAGAATATCCAAAAACAGCCGAGTCTCTAAGAAGAAGATTTAACATTTACAATTCAACATCTACTTATAGGCTTGCGCCTTTACATCAGTGACCCACTTAACTCACTTCCTAACTAATTCTCAACAGAATCTTCAAAATAGTGACCATTATCCTCGACATGCGGTCCAAAACTACAAAATATGACCAAAAGTACATAAAATAATGTAACTATGACTTGCGTGCATTTTTCCACTTGCGCAATATATTTGAACTTGTGAAGAATCCATGATGTTGCACAACCACTTATCCCAAAACCTCCTACCAACAGCCCCCCAACACAATCTTGTGGCTCTCCCTTGAGCCACGTCAGTTGAACATAGTATACTCATTAATAATGAGCTTGAAGTGTTTGTAATGCTGAGTAATATCCTTCACTTGTTCTCTAACCTTCTTAGTGATATCCTGACTCCTAGTTAAATCATGTGCCAACGGGTGCTCCACCATCTTATCAACGACCTCCTTTTTTCCTTGTTGAACTGCCTCTAGTGCTAAAACCACATTAATAGAAAGCTACGCACCAACATCTTGGGAGTCAGCTAACTATGTAATGGGATTCTATTGATGCTCGTATGCCTTAACAATGCACTGCTGTAACTCCTTCATCTCAATATATTTAGTGATATGAATGATTGGTGGAAGCACTCTTAGTGATGCTTTCAAGTTCATCAACCTCCTGTCTACCTTCTACAACTGCTTCGTTAGTTTCTCTAATTGCTCGTCCTGGACTACGTTGTCCTAACATTGCATAGTATCTTTAGTTATATTCTTTGCTTCATGCTCCATATTTTCTAGCTCTATCGTCATGTCCTCCATAGCCTTTTCCTTTCTGCTACTTTCTTAGGTGGTGTGTCTGGATGCACCAAAGAATTCAAAATGTTATTTCTGCGCTCCAATTGTGCAATAACTATGCCAATTCAGTGCACTTTAGATTCTACATCCTAGGCCACAACAACTTTCGGTACTCATTCACAAACTTCTGAAATTACCTTCTCTAACTACGCTCTGTGATCCCATAGGTGTGCCTTCTCTACCACTAGTCTATCTTGTTCCTTTTTCATCTTCGTAATCTCCTCGATTCTCTTAGCCATTAACCCCTCTTGTTCCTTCTTCAATGCTTCGATCTCTTTGTGCACTTCTATCTCCTTCTCTTACAATCGCAGAAACTAACCGCTGATGTTTTGTTCTCTATCTGCTAACTCCTGATTGGCGACTTGTTGCATATGTACCAATGTCTGTGTGGAAAACACATTGAGGTTGATAGACATGTCCTATAACTACTGTAGGGGGGCATTTAGATCCTCATTGCTGGTTTCATTCATAGTCGGGGGAATTTATACATTTCAAACCCGCATCCTAGTGTTGATTGCGCCAAAGTCCTGCACAATCGCTTCCTGTGGTGATTTATTCAAAACTACATCATATAATGAATAAAGTCATGTTCTTAAATTATAAAATCCATCTTGTGTTGATTTCTTCATCTCCTTCGCTATCGCATCTGTTGCAATTGTAATCACCTTCATGAGGCGATTCAATTATGCATCCATTCTTGGTGTTGCGTTACTGGTCACACCCTGCTCCTGGCACTTTTTTGTCCTTGATTCCTCAAATGTGCGATCTGATTCTGAGTCCGTGGGTGTCCATTTTGACTCTGCATCAGAATCCTGTTGACTTGTGGAAGAGGGGTTAGCTACCGAGTCAACTTGCGCATCCTCTAGTGGCCTTGTCGATACTTCTTCCATGCTGACCAGTTCTCTCCATTTTACAAGGCAATAATCAAGAATTACCTCCAAATCTGCATGAGACAAATTGTAAGGTGTCAGCAACCATTTCTTCTCGGGGTATCATCGAGCTTGTATGTGAATGGAGTTTGGGCCAATCATGAACCGAGAAACCCGTTGGTACTTCGTTACAGCTTCCTGAGATAAGCATGACACTTTTACAGCTGTAGTTTGCAACGCTTCCCATTAAATCCAAAATTGAATCATGTAGTCCTTGAGTCTATCGACTTCCTTCACCCACCAGAGGTTCTGGTAGTGTGCTCCCTTGCATACTTTCAATGCATCCATGTCCATACCTTAATAGCCATATAGATCCATCTAGGCCAATAGCGCAATTAAAATCAGTAGCCAATTGTATGCAAATGGGCACAGCCTCGCTTGGAGTGCCACTGCATCCTCCATCAACTGGGTCATTAAAAACAACAACCAATTCATTTGAACTCCTTCCTCACACTACTCTGTGCATGCAAAAACCTCAAAATTACATTGGGTAGGCATCTTCATCTGCACAATCTTGGTGGCCAAAATTTGCATGCCAATGCAGACAACCGGATCATTGATGTTGTCGACACAATATTCCCATCAAGCCCGCTTCAAACTATATCTCTTATTCAGTCTTGCCACAAGTCTATTTTCATTCTCCCTTCCTATAAAATATTGCGAGGGGTCTGGCCCATCCTTAGGCACCCCCGGGATCTTGGAAATCAATGCTACTATGATTGCGACTGGTGTGTCTAGCCACAAAATCCTACCATGAAAATAGGCGAAAATCTACTTTACGCAGGAATTTACCTCATTCAACTGCCCAACATGTGTCATGTTGATCAATCCTAACATTCCTTCTCTTTCCAAGCCACACTCCCAATTTTGTGGAATGCGTAATATTGGGTCGTCTCCAACTGCTACCATAGGTTCATAGGATTCCTCTATGATTGTTGTCGACAAGAGAAAATCATGATCATCATACTTCAGTGCCATCAGTATAGGCACGATATACATCGTGCATGTCATACCTTGCGGTATCATTGACATATTCACTGGGTGCTTATGGTTCTTGGTCATTCTCCTTGGATTCACACTAGGCCACATGGGGAGCACATACCTAGGGATATCCACAATGGCCACCCCTGTGCAGGTTTCTGACTCTACAGTCCTTGATGTCGAAGGACCCGCCTGCGGAGTTGCCTCCTCCTATGCACACATAGATGNGGTTTCTGACTCTACAGTCCTTGATGTCGAAGGACCCGCCTGCGGAGTTGCCTCCTCCTATGCACACATAGATGTTTTGGTTTACCGCTTCTTTGGACCCAGTGAGCTAGGATGCTCCCCCCCCCCCCTCTTCTTCTTTGTAACAGAGAAATATCCCACTGGCATACTTGCGATTTCTTCCTCAATGGTTACTAGAATGACCGGCGAATCCCTCTTACTAGAAATCTCAACTGTGAATTGCTCCCTCTACATGCCCTGCAACTCTATGACTCTCTATAACTATCCCAAATCTATCCCTAACTCACCCAATCACCACAACTCAATTGATGCAATGCAACACTTCTATTTAATGCAATAACATAGCTCAGGTCAATTCCCTAACTCAACAACTCAACCTTCAGTCTTGCACAATGGTGAATGTCGACCACATTTGACCCCCTCTTATAGTACCAAGCCAATTGCACCTCCATCATGACAAAATCAATTTTAATCATTTTGACCAAATCATCCATTAATTACCTAAATCTCTCAGCGATCTTGTCAATCCAGCAGCCGAATCAGCCATAAATATGCATCACTTCAACAAGCATCGATGGTTTACTAAAAATGGCTACTGCGGATTGTCCGGAAGAACCCTAAAACAATTTATCTTACCGCAGAAATCTACAAGCTGATATTAACTATCTTCATTTATTACAGACTTGACTGTGTTGCAACCCTATAGCCTTTACAAAAGATCTTCCTAAATACACTAATGACTCCTCTACTCATGCATTTCCTTCCTCTTGGTGTGTCTTCCTTCTCACTATCGTCTCATGCATTCCCCCCCAACAAACAATGCTTCAAAGCATCGCGCAACTATGTCGGGCTTTAGCCTGCTACCATTCACTAGCTTTAGAAACATCGCTCCATCTAATTGCTACAATTGTACTGCACCTCTTGAATTAATGGAATTAATGAGATATGGACCTAGCCAATGCATTTGTAACTTACTTGGATGCTTCGCGAATTTTCTATCATACATCAGGACTAGCTCTCCTTGCTGAAATTGTTTGTGCTTAATATGTCGATCGTGCCAAGAATTTTGTCAATCCTTCTCAATGCATAGGTGAAAACCTGTAACAAAGAGATATTCCTCAAGCTGGACTAACGTTTCCAGTCTCTCTTCCAATTCTTCATCATGGTCCATGCATGTCATTGCTGCGATGCATAAACTTGGAACAATATACTCAATAGGCATGATTTCCTCATGACCACACTCAAGTTTGAAAGGTGTCTTTCCTGTCAACCTTTTACAAGTGGTGTGATATTCCCACAAGACTACTGGAATCTTCAAATCCCAGTCATCATGGTCAATGCGTTGACTATGCAGTTGATGAAGTGACTCCCCTGGTCGCTCATCAATATTCTTTGGCACCCAAACTGAGTAACAATGTTGTCAAACAAGAACCTCATTGTTTTCGCAGTAGTGCAATCCACAACAGGTGTAGCCTCTGCCCATCTTGTCAAATAATATGTCGATGTAATGATGTACCACACACCAATTCTCTTCCTAGGTGGGTTGACTGGTCCGACAAAATCTACAACCCATTTATCAAATAGTTGCAATGTGACATGAGGTACCAATGACATATCATCCCTCCATGATGGTTTTCCAGTAAGTTTGACAGACATCGCAAGTCTTCACATAGTTTGTCACATCCCCATGTAGAGTGGGCCACCAAATCACTACAAAGAGCACTTCCCGGTCGTAGCTCATCCTTCGTAGTGTCCTCTAGCAATTCATGCATGTGCTTCTGCTAGTATCTTCCCTTGTTCATGCGGTAGGACACATCACCGCAAGATCTCATCTAGTCCTAGTTTATAGAGTTTTCCATGTTGGCTACTTTTGCCCACTCACGCGACCAAGGTTCTGCACAGCTCACTGATCCAACAACTACTTGAGATACTGTCCCGATAGAGCAAGCTCCATCTGTAACACCTACGAAGTAGGCACAGTCTCACTCGAGATATCTCATAGATGGGTAACCTCCAGAACCATGTTTTTGTGATTGTGGAGGGAGTATAGTCCCTTGGCTTGTAGCCAAGAAGATCAACTAAGGTAGCAGGATGGCTGGACAAATGAGTCAGTTCTACGTGACCAAGCACAAACATATGTCATCGCACGGGACTTGACCTTCCTTTCCACCTCATAGCTGGTGCAACTCATGCGGCGTAGTTGATTCACATCAATCGGCTCTACGACTTAAGTCGGGATTCAAAACAAGAATCATACAAACTGATATATATATATATATATATAGGTTCATTTCAACAATGCATTCTGATCATTCATATACCAATTGCAGGATAATAACAAAGATTCAAGCAACATTCAACATTATACAGAAAGAAAATAGTAATCAATGACATAAACATTCACCATATCAATCATTCATTTTAAACACAAGAGATAACATGCAAACCCATCTGGGAAAAACCACCAAGGTGCTCTTCATCTAGCATGAGAAAGGATATTGCACCTTACAGTCTGCAGGATGTAGACTAAACTTGAGATCTGTCTTTAAGTCCAGACTTATGGTTGTCATGCTCTCTATCTTATTTCTCCTAAACTACTACTACCACCTACAGATCCACACACAATCTGGATTGACTTTCCTAGCATCTACGCCACTCTAGTAGAGATCTCCTATTGCACTAACTCTAAATGCCTCCTACATATTCCTGATTACCCTCCTCTTAGATCTATTCTCCGCAACTGTATAAAAATCAACCTACTCCATAATTACGACTAACAAAAAGAAACCCTCTAACTATTAAATATCTTCTTTTTATATTATTTTACATGACCACACTGGGTCGATTGCTTACAGGCAGTCTGTTAAATTTCACCAACATTAAGCCCCCAGGCTATAGCTGTGGTGATCATGAGTTGAAATGAGGCACTAACGACCTTACTTAAAGCGTGCTTCCACTAGTGTGGAAACCGTCGACTTAAGCCGGCTTCTGCACCCATGACCACCCTGTTGCTTTCCGATCATTTATCATTTTCGCACTTCTGCGCTTGCCTTTCCTATGCCACACACCTCTCTATTTTTCCTGCACGGGTCCTTTGGTTCCTTCATGATCCTCCCTTGTCTGCATCGTGCGTGCAACGCATCTTCTTTGGTTGCACGCGTGAGTTTCTTCCCTATGCTCCTTTCTCATGTCAACAATCCAGCAATCAACTGGAAATTTGTTGCCTTAACAACCAAGTGCTTCTTTTGACTTGTATTCAACTCTTCTGGAGTGGTTCATGTCGCCAAAAACAAGACTATTTTATCATCGTATTCATCCACCATATCGAATCTGAATATTTATGCATCTGGAAACCCATCTTCAATGTTTGTTGGTTCCTAGCCTATCTCAATCCGTGATAAGTGGTCAAGGTTCGCGTTTAAGCAAACCGACTTCACAATTATCTCAAAATCAAAATCTTGAAAGAGAAGTATCCAGTGACATATCTCACCCCCCCCACACAGGATTATTAACCAGGTATTTCAAAGCAGAATGGTCCGTGAACATCTTGAAATGACCACCCAATAGGTATTGGAGAAATTTTTGTAGCACATATACCATCACCACACCTTCCCTCTCTGTGGTAATGTAATTTTTCTCTACAAATGATAGCTTTTGACTAGCAAAAGATATCAGGTGATCCAAGTCTCCTTCCCTTGACTGGGCTAGGACCACTCCCAGTGCAACTGAGGATGTATCCACGTGGACATGGAAGTCCTTATTCCAATCAAGAAAAACAAATATTGGTGTAGACTTCATCTTCGCCTGTAGTGTCTCAAAATAGTACTGACACTCTGGACTCCATACAAATACCACATCCTTCTTCAATAACTGCTCCATAGGAGCAGTAATCACAACGTAACCATTGATAAACTTGTGATAGTACCCCATATGTCTCAGTTTATGTCTCAATTGCTTCACATTTATCGACTATGGCAAGCTCAAAATTGGCACAATATTCGCATGCTCAACCAATAGTCCTTTCTTGCAAACAATGTGTCCCAACAACATCCCAAACGGTGCACAGAAAATGCACTTCTTCGAGTTCAGTGTGATATGATGCTGTAAACATCACTCGAGCATTAGTCATAGGTTCACCAAATGATCTTTGATAAATCTATATATTGTCCAGTCGTCCATGTAAACTTGCAAAAACTTCTGAATAAAGTCCTTGAATGCAGTGAAAACCACCATGGAAAATATCGCAGGCGCATTCTTCAGCCCAAACAGCATCACAGTGTACTGAAAGAAACCCCATTTAGTATCAAATGTTGTCCTGTGGTGATCCTCCTTCGCAATCATGATTTGGTGATAGCCCAGAAACCCATCTATGAAAGAATATATTTCTTGACCTCCTACTCCTTCTAGCACTTTGTCAGTAAATGGTGTCAGAAATGGATCATGCACACAGGCATCATTCAATTTTCTTAGGTGAACAAAAATATGAACCTCACTTGTATTCATATCTTGGACCACCATAAGAATGATCCATTTAGATTCTTCAACCAGCTCAATTATTCCAGCATCTACCATCCTATCAAGCTCAGGTTTGACCTTCTCGTTGTATCACAGATTCAGGTGATACAGTCTCGGCCTTACTGGTTTTGTGTCTGGATTCAGTGGAATCTTGATTTCTCATAAGTGTCCAAGTATTCCTTTCATCTCAGAAAACTTGGTAGGAAATAAGTCTTGATTTGTGTAATAGATCTGTGATCTTCGCCATGATCTCTTCATCCCAGTAGTCACCAATATTCACAAACTTTGGATTCTCCTCCATTCCAATATTGACCTTCCTGATTTTTAATGGCTGATTCATGGGATCCGTCGATACGTCAGGTGCTATGACATCCCAACTCCCTTTTGTCTCTGGAATATTGATATTTTGAGAATCATCACCATCCTGAGGTCCTCTAGTTACATTATAGCATTCCATCATCGACTACATCGGACATTGTAGATGTGGACCCATTGGATATGCAACCGGTACTACCTTCAGAACAACATCTTGGATAAGTTGCGGTGCATTGTGAACATATGGGTTGGTATACACAAAACTAAAGGTGTGGGTAAAATAGACCGTGAACTCTTCCCATGTAGTAATCTCTTTGTGCAACTCAGCTGATACATACCACGATTGTGGCATCTCATCCAATGTGTGAATAATGGCATGGACCCACTCATCCTTTGGTTGTGATACCCATAAGGTTTGACACTCAATTAGATGATCACCAAGATGATTCTGTCCATTATACTCTCTAGAATGGTACACTCCTACATTAACAAAGTGAACAGTTATCAATATTCGACACTGTGACCAACCAGTGATCGACTTTTGATGGGTCACCCACCAGCGTGTTGGGGTAGCCATTAGTGCTTCATCCAACGCCGGCAACCGTTGTGGTTCTGACACTTTCTCTTCAAATTCAACTAGAAATTTAGATAAGTTAGGCAGTCCTTCATATATTAGTAATTCAACAATCTTATTCACAACTCGGCATAATGACCATGTGATCAAACCACACTTCCTTAGTGACACTTCATGCATATGATTCTACCAATTCTCTAACGCGTCATCAGAATAAGAAGACAAAAAGCTGGATCTGCGCCAATCGAGCTCATCGTCAACCACTGAATGGATGTAATTCTCTGATATGTTATACGCATGATCCCATCCCTTTGTAGCATCATCCCTCACCATCTCAACATACCTTCTCCCTTCAGCTGGATCCATCAGGACGATGACCCTGATGTCGTGGTTTTCAAAATTCATAACACTCTTCTTAAATTTGATCACCCCAAATCTAACGTTCTCCCAACCAATTTCCAACAATGCAGGATAGGATCCTCAACCATTGAAAAACATCAATGGCATCAAAATATTCATAATTTTTCATCCCTTTGAATTCCATAGTAAGGTGTGGAACTCTCCCAATTGGTGCTACCCTGTCTTGATTAGCCACATGCATTTGTATAGGGGACCAAGCCAACTTCGGGCTCCCCATATTTTTCCATGTCAGTCTTATTAGAATATTAACATCTGAGCCTATATCCACAATGATTTAATCTACGTCATAGTCCCCAATCTGACTGTTCATTCCCATCTCTTTTCCCATCTTTCTCTTATATAAATATTTCACCGTAGACTGTTTCTGACCCTTAGCCGGTCGATGCAACAGACTCTCGATCCCAGCAAGAGCATTAGGATCTCTCACCAACACCAAACAACTTTCAAGAAAATGATGCAAGGTACCATGCTTCTGCGATGGTCCTGCTACTGAAGTGGAATCCAAAGTAGTTGGCATCTCATAGATAGGAAAATTACCAGGATTTATTCCTATCGCTTCACATGCTTAAAAAATGTGTCCTTTTTAGCATCGACGTAAAATTACACCTTCTTCTTCACAACCAACTGAATTTGTGGATGCGGGATATCATCTCCCATCGTCTCTCCTTCCTGAGTAATGAAAGAAACATCAGCATCTTGTGTTCTTAGTGTTAGTATTATAATCCTCCCTTGTCCAATTTGGCCATTATGTCTGAATCGAGGGTCCTTTCAGTCTATTTTTATTCACTAGCACCATTGGGTCCACTTGGCCTAATTGGGGCACATAATTGAGGCCAACTGCCACTGGTTTCACTTGAATGCATCAGTTTAGGAGCCTTCTATATCAATCCCTACAAATTAGGAGCCACGAGGAGTGTCGATACCAACCTCCATCAGTTGAGTTCAATTGGTGACTAGTCAAGCTTAGTTAGGAGTCAGTTACATTTAGTTGTAGTTCCCTACACTCAGTTCTATTCAGTTAGCACTAGGATTGCATGGTTGCATGTAGGTGATGTGCATTTACTCACCTACCTTAGTAAGTTAGACTAGTCAACACTGAATTAGACCCTTGAGTTTGGATTTTGAACTCCAATGAACTCCGATAATGATTTAGACAAGGTCATTTAACCATTCAGTCAAGTAGAGTCCAACCAACTCGAATTTCTACACATGGATTCAAATTGCATGTGTCTATTTATCCATTGTTCTTCATTGTAATTAATTATCTAATTACTTTTGATTAATGAAATCATTGACAGTGACAAGCCATTCCTACGCTGTTTCATTCTTCAATTGCTGAGTAAATTGTATGATATATCTTGGTTGTTATGTGTTGGTCCACCGATCTATTTGCTCAATTTAATAAATGGTATTAGATCCTCGGTAGGACAAGGAACTTCTCCTACTATAGATCCATACTTGGATAAATTTTTTTTGTTGTTGCAAATTTGCTCCTTCAAGTACTGCACCAGAAGCAGAGAATTTACCACTTAATATCCCAAGTAAAGGAATTATTGATCAATATTTCTTAATCAACTATGTTGGGTGTGATGAAAATTCCAAAATTGCATACTGTTGAACTTATTTTTTCTGTTTGATTGTGTGATTTACAATTTTATTAGTCTCCTTCAATACATTCGCTACAAGCATCTCAGTCTCCTTCACTGCATTCGCTACAACATCTCAGTCTCTTCCATTGCATTCCAAATGGCCCCTCCAATGGATCTTCCCACTCCTTTCAACTACCACCAGTGGAAGGTGGATACGGAGATGCAACTACACTCCAAAAGACTCTTCAGACTCACAATGGAGACAAAGAGAGAGCCTCTCAATCTCTTGAGATGTTCTCTTCCAGATCAATGGATTGAAGACAGCCAAGGAGGTTTGGGATAATATTTCTTCCTTATTTGACAAGAAGAACGATCTAAGGATCTATCTGTTAAATTATTTATAATTTCTTAGATGATATCCTAAAATAATTTTCCACTAGAAGATCACTGAAATAACAACATGCACAAAAACATAAGAACACAAGAACACAGATATTTTCCTCGGAGAAACCACAAGGGAAAAAACCCCGCAAAACTTCATCATTATAGAACTCAACTAGTGTGGTGTAAAACCCAGACAACAACAGCTTCCTCCTTCTTGGTGCGCTACTAATTCTCTCTCTTGCTAAAACTAGCTTAAGTGAGTGAGTACAAATGAAGAGGAGTGCCCTCCTATTTATATTCTTCTGTTGACTTGACCTCTAACTTAGTGGGGATGAATTCACTGGCTGTCAAGGCCTACATGTCCAAATGGACATTACAAATAGTATTTATTATATTAACACTTGGCTACTAATGACCCGACTTACATTTGAAGGCTTACATTGCATCCTTTAATGATTCTAACAAGAACAAACTCATCTCCAATAGGAGGAATACAATACAACTTGAATATCTTTCGAAGTTACATTATTTTAACACTCACTCTTAACTAGGAAGGTATTCAACTATAGTAGCAACTGCTACTATTACAAATGTACAACTGAACGGTGAGACTCTATATGTCATAGAAAGTTTTGGTACAACATCATACATATTCATCATCGATCTTGGTTGGATCTATTTTCGTAATCATGTTTCTTCATTCTTCTTCTTGTTATCTTCTGGGAAATATCTTGTAGTCATTTTTTGAATCATCCACTAATATTCATCAGTGTGTGAAAACTGAACCATCATTTGTTTCATAATCATCTAAACTGTCATCATATGTATTGTCATTATGTGAATACTAAACAGTCATCATCTACATCTTTAGCATGTAGATATTGAACCATCATCATTTGCATCTTCAGTATGTGAATACTGAACCTTTATCACCCGAATCATCATCATCTGCATATTCAGTATGTGAATACCGATCTATCATCATCTACATCTTTAGTATGTGAATACTGAATCATCATCATCTATAACTTCAGTATATGAGTACTAAAACATCATCACTTGTCTCTTCAGTATGGAAATACTGAAGTATCATATCTGCATCAATAATGTGTAAGTACTGAAACAATCAACAACATCATTAGCAAATCATCTGTAATGCTATATCATCATCGACATTACTAGCATAGAGATGCTGGAACATCACAAGCAACATCAAGGTATACAAGTACCGAAACTATCACAATAAACTCCTCAGCATCAATCAATCATCAATCAAGCATCTCAGCAATCAACTGTAGCTATCTCAATAGTCATCTCAACAATCAACAAAGTGCTTACAATGTACACATCTCGACAACCATCTCATCAATCAGCATAATCAATACTGAAACATACATCTTAATCAGTACAATAATACTTAACAATCAGCATACCAATCAGCAGTCATCATTATAATAATATTGAGCTAACATCTCAACAGTCATCAGTATATCAATACTGAACTAACATCTCAATAGTCATCAATATAACAATATTGAACTGTCATCTCAACAGTCATCACTATAACCATACTGAACTAACATCTCATCATTATAAAAAATACTGAAGGAAAACATCTCATCAATCAATAGTATAGCAATACTGTAACAACCATCCTTCCCTCTAACTATCTCGGAGCATCATCACGGTGAGTTCTCTGGTAGATCCACCCAGGCATTTTGTCTAACTTACTAACTCTTTTGAGCCAACAAGCCTAGTTAGACAAATGGATATTCCTGGGGACCAACAAGCCTTATCCTAGATTACAAACCCACTTGGGTTAAATTGATATATCCAGACATACTAATCCCCCTAGGATAAAAGGGCCTCATCTGACTAACCCTTTCAGGCCAAACAGTCCTAATCAGACTTACCCTACTCTACAATGAGCTACTCACCACTTCATCCTTCTTCCATCTACTGTCACTCCCTCTTTCGAGAAAGGTCCTTTTGGACTACACCAAGCTTGCCTCGAAAGTATTCAAACTTTACATGAGCCAGAGGCTTAGTCAACACATCTGCCACTTGTTCCTTTGTAGGAACATACTTGTGATTCATAGCTCCTTTCTGAACCATGTCTCAAATGAAGTGATATCTTACTTCGATATGTTTTGACTTATCATGAAACACTGGATTTTCTGTTAGCTTGATAGAACTCTGTTTGTCACAAAGGATATCAGTAACATTTATCCCTTCATCAAATAAACTTGCCAACATATTTTGAAGCCATAGTGCTTCACTATAAGATGAACCAACAGCAATATATTATGCTTCTATTGTGCTAAGCGCAATACTGGTCTTCTTTATACTGAACCAAGAGATCATTCCTGATCCAAAACTAAAAGAGCCACCCGAAGTACTCTTTCTATCTTTAGCACTTCCTTCCCAATCTGAGTCTGTGAATCCATGTAAATTGATCTCACTATTTGAGGTATATCTAAGCCCATAATCTAAAGTTCCTTTTAGACACCTCATCACATGTTTTGCTCCTATCAGGTGAATATGCTTGTGATTCACCATGTACTGACTTAGTGTGTTTACAACAAAACAAATATCAGGTCTTGTATTGGTTAAGTACATCAGTGAACCAATAATCTGTCTGTATAGAGTAACATCTATAACTTTCGATGTATCATCATTTAGTACCTTCAATTTTCTTGTCATCAAAGTGGTCATAGCCTTACAATCTAGCATTCCATACCTCTTCAGAATTTCCACTGTATATTTCCTTTGGTTTATGAAAAACTCATATGGGGATTGCAAAACTTCAAGACCTAGAAGGTAGTGCATCATTCCAAAGTATTTCATCTCAAATTCTGCAACCAGCTTCTTCTTGCATTCAATGATGATTTTATCTTCTCTTGTTACGAATAAGTCATCGACATATAAAAGTAGTATCATAATCCCATCATTCTCAACCTTATAGTAAAGATTGGAATCTACCTTACAATTGACTCAAACATAAACTCATCAGCAATCCATATATTCTTCCGTACCATGTTCTGGGTTCTTGTTTTATCCCATACAATGCTTTCTTGAGTCTACATACATAAGATTCTCAATCATCAGTCTCGAAACCTTGTGGTTGTTCAATATACACTTCTTCTTCTATGAGGCCATTTAGAAAAATTGTCTTCACATCAATTTGATGTAACTTCCATTTATTCTTGGCTTCCAAGGAAAAGACAGTTCTGATTTAAGTGTACCTAGCTACTAGAGCAAAGGTCTCTTCATAGATAATTCCTTCCTTTTGGGAGAACCCTTTTGCTACGAATATTGCCTTGTATTTTTCTATACTACCATCTGCGGAATGATTTGTTTTGAAGATCCATTTTGAGGATACCACTGATTTGTCTTTTGGTTTTGGGACTATTTCCCACACATCACTATTTATTATGGATTGGTATTCCTCGACCATTGCATCAACCCATTCTTTCTATTTTGTTGCATCTTCAAAACGAGTTGGTTATTTATCAACTAGATCACTCATCAAGGGCATATAGCTGGGATATGAATTTGGATTCTTTCTTTCTCTAGTGGTTCCTTTTGGGACACCAAGTATTTTTGCTTCTTCAATTACATCACAATCCAAGGAAGGCTTTCTCTTTTGAGAAATTATTTCATTACAAACTTCTCCAGGAAACTGAGGTTCAGTCATATCATGATCCTCAGGTATCTAACTTTCTTCTTCATTCCTAATTGGTTTAATATTCTCTATATCTTTGATAGTTCCATGTTCCTCTTCATCTTCTCTATCTTTCTTCGACTTTCTAAAAGTTGAGTCTTCGTCAAATGTTACATCTCTGCTAAGCTCAATCTATCTGTATCCTAGGATATTGATCCGATAGGATTTTGACTGTTCACTATATCCCACAAACAATCCCTTATTTCCTAAAATTTCTATATTTGTTCTTTTCTCCTTGGGAATATGAATATACACTGGGCAACCAAATATCTTTAGGTGCCTTACCTCAGGATTTTCTCCGGAGAACATTTATTCTAGAGTTTTGTTCCCAAGGGCACTATGGGAGATTTTGTTCTATATATATACTGTTGTTTTGGCTGCTTCTTCCCACAGGTACATTGGTATATCTTGATAATGTATCATGGACTTTACTGCTTCCATGATAGATCTATTATTTCTCTCTTCCACAACATTTTGTTGAGGATTGTAGAAATCATTGAATCATTGAGCTCCCTCTTAATCCCAACTTCCTTGCAGAAATCATTGAATTAATTTGATGTGAAATATCCTCCATCATATGATCTTAAAATATTTATTTTCCTCTTAGAGAGGTTTTCTATTGGGGCCTTAAACTCTTTAAACCTTTCAAACACTTCATCCTTCTTTTTCAAAAAATATATCCAAGTCTTGTGGGAGTAGTCATCAATAAAGGAAGCATCGTAAACATACACACTTAATGAGGTTGTTTGCATTGCCCCGCATATATCTAAATGGATAATTTCTAAGATCCCCTTTGCTTTTTCGTCACTCTTTGGATAGGGATTTTTAGTATTCTTTCCTTGTGCACATCCTTTTCATACACCTTCATGTTCTATATTAATTTCTGATAGACTAGTCACAACCTTGCTTACTATTGGAAGAGCTCCGTAATGAACATGAGAAAGTATTCTTCGCCAAAGATCACAGAGATTTATTGTACTTGTTGTTAAAGATGAATCTGCACTTGTTGTTAAAGTTGAATCTGCATGTCCCTTCAGTTTATAGATCCCTCCTTCAATTCCAATTTCTACTGCATCATTTATGGTCTTTCCTTTTTACCACACGAGAACTTTTCCATCTATGAATGCAAATCTGGATCCTCTCTTGTCCAAGGATGAAATAGAAAAGAGGTTCTTCTTTAGTCCATGGACATATAGGACATCCTTCATCTTCATGGATTTTTCTGAATCCAACTTATAGGATGCTTCTCCCATTCCTTTAATGGGATACTAAGAGTCATCTCTAAGTATTACTCTATGTGGTGAATATTTTTGTACAAGGCATGATAGTGAGTCCTTGTAACCTATCATGTGTTTGGATGAACCACTATCTATTAACCAAGTGTCATTTCTTGGTGAGAATGATCATGTTAGGGCATAAATCAATACATATTCTTCATTGGATTCTTCATCTTTCTTTGCTTCCTCTTGTACTTCTTGATCACTATATTCAGCAGCATGATCTTGGAACCTTCTCATCTTTTTGACTATTTCTGATTTCACGGGACAGTTGACGGCAATGTATCCCATCTTATGACAAGTAAAGAATTCATAATTTGAGAAGTCTTTCTTGGGTCTTTTGAACCCTTGAGTCTTGAAAGAATGATCATAACTCTTTGTTTTGTGTTTTCCTTTTGCATGGGATGTCAAGGATTGATATTCATTTTCATTTAGCTTCACTTCTCTGGCTGAGATTATTTCTTCTTCTTGAACACATTCTTCCCATATATTTCTGAATTGTTAGCTTTCTTCTTGAGCAGATTCCTCAGATAAAAGCTTCCCAATCTCTTGGGAGACCATTTAGAGCAGTCATCACAATTTATTCTTCTTCTACTGTATCACCAATGGCTTCTATCTAATCTTTAACTTGAGCCACTCTTGAGAAGTAATATTGCATAGTCTCTAACTTTTGAGTCTTCACACTTTTGAGGTGATTCCTCGGAGTCATCTTCCTGTTGATATTTGTCCCTTCAAATAAACTGGAGAGGGAATCAAACATTTCTTTTCAAGTTTCTCTTGATGATACTTGAGGAATTAAGTTATCCTTGATGGAGTCAGCTATGATCCTTTTGGCTATGATCATATCATTCTTATGCTTGGACTTAGCTTCCTCCTCTTCTAGTTCTTTCACTTCCTCCTTCAAAAATTTGTCTAGATCATTCTCTTATAGGATGAGCATGATCCTATACTTCCATAATCTGAAGTTTTTAGCTCCTTCAATATTTTCATCTAGCTTGGTGTTCTTAGTCATCTTTAACAGAATGAGAACTTCAAATGTAACAAGGAGGAAGAGTACTTGCTTGAAGAAAATAGTTTCTAGCTCACCTCCTTCTGTAAGACCTAGGGTTTCATGTAGAAACCCTAATAGGGTTGAGAGGTGGAAAAGATGCCCCCTTCATGAGGTGAGGTATACTGTATCTTCCTTTTTCTGATATTGATGATGAAATCCTGGGAAAACTTAAACCTTAGTTTGTCCCGTTGGCAGTATAGGTCCAAAATTGAAAATTCTTGGAATTCAATTTTGTCACCACAAAAAGATGTGCCCTACAGAGGCGAGTTTGATGAGCCCTCTTTTCAAGTTGAACTATCGAGGGACTTGTTAAAAATAAAAAACCCTATATGTTTAGTGTCTCCTTTCAAGGTGGCTTTGATACCATGTTAAATTTTTTATAATTTCTTAGATGATATATTAAAGCAGTTTTCCACTAGAAAAACATAAGAACACAAGAACACAAATATTTTCCTTAGGGAATCCATAAGGGAGAAAACCCTGCAACACTTCCTCAGTATAGAACTCAACCAGTGTAGTGTAAAACCCATACAACAATAGCTTCCTCCTTCTTGGGGCGCTACTACGTCTCTCTCTTGCTAAAACCATTGTGAGTGAGTGAGTACAAATGAAGAGGAGCGCCCTCCTATTTATATTCTTCTGTTGACTTGACCTCTAATTTGGTGGGGCCAACACGTCCAACTGGACATTGCAAATAGAATTTATTATATTGACACTTGGGTAATAATGAACTGACTTACATTCAAAGGTTTACATTGCATCCTTCAATGATTCTAACAAGACCAAACTCATTTCCAATAGGAGGAATGCAATATAACTAGAATATATCCCTAAGTTACATTTTTTAACACTATCAGCTAGAGAATGAGTTGATTTCTCTTCATCCATCAAATATCAAAACACTAAATGACTTCTTCACCAAATTTAAGCATCTAGTGTTTCAATTGAAGCTGTCCAAGGTTGAGAAGGAGTATGATCAACTCATCCTTTCCATTCTCTCCAAAATTGGTGCAGGCTATTCAGTATTTGTATCAACATTTCATTCTGTGAATCTTTCTACTCCATAGTGGAATATTCCTACTCTTAACTCCTTCATTTAATCTCTCACTCAGGAGTATGACAAGTTGATCCAAATGGGGATCATTCGATCTTCCATAGATCAAGCACTGGTTGTAGGAGGACCTAAGGTAGCAAATGATAAAGGGAAGCAAAATGATGAGTCTCCTATAGAGAAAGAGTATTCAAAAGAGCCTTTAGGTTCAAAGAGAAGCAAGAAGAATGGAAAATGAAATACACTATGTTCTTACTGTGGAAGGGGCTTTCATCTAGAAAGCTCATTTAAGAGAAGAACAATTGATGAGATGGATCTTATTCTAAAGAAACATAACATTATTGTACCTTCTAGTGCAAGGAAGGCTGAACATAGAGAATAAATTGAAGAATATGAAGAGACATGCCATGCACTGAAGGCTAGCTTCTCAATAGCACATGACTTCCTCATTGATTCTAGAGCTTCCAATCACATGGTTGCATCCATAGAATCATTCTCTTATTTGCAATAGTTTGATGGTCCTAGTATTCAGATGGGAAATAACTATAAATTTCAAGCCAAAGGGAAGGGCTCTATCAAGCTTGAACATGGAAATTTCAAATATGTGCTTTATGTTCCCTCCCAAGCTACAAACTTGTTATCTGTATACTAGATGACTCATAGTGGCTCTCCAAAGCGAGTCATATTTGGTCCTAACTCAGTGCATATCATATATATCTATACTGGGAACATCATAGAGAAGGGTGCTGCAAATCATGCCTCCAAGGCATATGAGTTCTCACACTTCATGCCATTTTCAGAACCACTGCACTCTCAACAACCATGTACAAGGGAAGGTAAAAACATTTCATCTACTTCTTTCGTATTTTCCACTAGTATTGCTGATCCATCTGTATCAATTTATGAGATTGAGATTTACGGTGATTCAGATCAAGATCTAGTCCCTAATTCCAAACTAGAAGCTACGAAGATGACTGGAAATCCATCTGACACTCAGAAGGGAAAGACCCTTGCACTATGTCATGCAATCTTACCTCCTTTAGAAAGATGCAATAGACTTCCTGTAATATGCTACATGGAAAGCGCTCAGTCTCACTACATTCATAAGAATAGAGTGGATCATACACCTCTTCATCCAACAAGAGGCAAAGGTTACATTCCTCCTTCCTTCCATCATCATTTTGGGAGAAGATGGATAAGTCTGTAATGTCCAAAATTCTACATTGGGTCACAATGGCGAAATCACACTTTCCATATTCATGAAAGTTGTCAAATTGATGCTAAAGGTCAAATAATTTCCAATGAGGAAAGTCACTAGTTTCCTAGGTTGGGGGTGGAAGCTTTGAGATTTGGAATAAGGAGGACAATAAATGATGTTTAAACATTATACTAGCTTAAATATTTAATAAAGGAGATAAATAAATAAATATAATGGAAAATAAAAGTGGCAAGTGATCATGAGGACACATGCATGATGTGGGACCCACACTAGCTAGAATTCCTATGTTAAATGGCATCCACCTCTTGCAATCTCAAATATATGGAAAGCCTAATGTTATGGATGGATTATAAGGTCAATATAATTGTCCATATACTTCATAGGTCGAATTTGGGATGAAGTGTAACTTACATGAGGAAGGAAGAGCCAAATGGGGAGTTTCATGGACACTTGGCTAGATTCCCCTTGCACTTATGACATCTATGACACCAATGATGGAGATTCTATGATAGTTATGACACAAGTTACATCTGAAGGCTGACATCTAACATCTTTGACATATCATGCTGAAATAGAGAATCCAATAGAGCTCTCATGTGATTTGGTGAAGCCCAATGGGTTCCTACTCAATTTAGGAGAATATGGAAGGTGAAGAGAGAGGCCACATGGCATAGCATGAGCAGCCACACAAATTCTAATTGTATTTGGTTTCTGGATGTATTTGGAAGTTGAGGAGACCATTAATGTTTATAAAATGTGTTATGGAGAGAAACTTCCTATGGCTTGGGGTGTACCACAACAGACATCTAGACACAAGAAATCAATCCCTTCCCAATATATAATAGAAACCAAACATCTAACACTAAGGGAACTCGAATCATACCCTATTATGGACAGTTGAAGTAGATCCCCGTTGAGCATTTTCCAATCTTGCTTGCGTTAGCAATTTTCTCTCAACAATAGCAAACAAGACAAGCATGTTATATAATATGGTGTTGGATCTACTCTAGCATATATAATCAACAATGTATAAGAAATTAAACATATCCATGGATTCAATATTCATTCAAATGCACATTATTGGACAGGAAAAGATATTTCTATTAATCAAATTGGATATTACACAAGTGACAACCTCTGTCGGAACATCTACAAACTGGAGAAACCAAGTCCTCCACCTGGGCCTCCATATCTCGATAGCAAGTTCACAAACAAAGGAAAGTTTGGGAAGAAGACAAAGTGCTCCAAAGGGACAAACAGATGCGGACTCAAGTATATGCAAGCTATGGAAACAATGGATTGTAGTTTTATTTCTCTTCAATTCCTTCTTTTTTAATGTATCCAAGGGGTTCCTTATATATCACTCCAAAGGGGTAATGGGGGGTCAAATCCGAGTGATATTGAGGAATTTGGAAGGCCAAGAGTCAAGTGTTTCAGACAAACATGAAGGAAAACTCCAAAAATATTTGGATTTATGCACACATCCGAATGTACATGGGTTAGAGTTCAAAAGTTATGTGTACATGTGAGTATGGGATTAAAAAGTCATGTACATCAATAAACAGGTGTTTTTAGGGATGAAATTGGAAACATCAAAGTATAATATTAGTCCATGGGGTCTAATGACTCTCCAAAGGGATAGGGAAGGCCATAAACATGTGATCAACCATGTGTGGTAAAATCAGCTATCATGGATTCCCCCTAATGTGTGAGGTTAGAGGGGTAACATGATGGCCGAAATACATTATAAAATCCATCCCAAAAGTGGAGTGATGAAGAACTAGGTGGAAGAACCATCCATCCATCTGTATAGTACAATAATCAATCTCTACGTATGATTACAAATACATATAGCAGTATTGAATACATAAGAGTACAATGGCCATGAATAGGCATGATATACAAAATGTGACATGTGTGTTCATCGCCACGTACAATATGTAATAGATCACAATATCCACGATGAAGATATACAATGGATCAAGATATCCATAGAAGCTAAATATATATAATGGATCAAGATCTCCATAATGGTAGAAGATATTTGACATACACTGGAATCAAATCATGAGGGCTGAAATATCATAAACACTGGCACAATCAAGGTGGTAGCATATGTGGAATGCCACCAAGCTGGAAAGTCTTCTACACATACCGCTATGAGTACATGTCCTACTATGCGAATAGAGGTGTCGATCTTGAACATAGTAGTCCATCATCTGATTACCAGTCATTGATGTATACCATTAGCAGACTCGATATCACCCACCGATAATGAAAATGGGAATCAAGGTACTAGTGAAATCTAACAAGTGTGAATATCCCATTGATGTATTTCCAAAACTATAGTTTCTGTTATAGCTGATTTTACTACACATGGTTGATCACATGTTTATGGACTTCCCTATCCCTCTACAGACTCTTTAGACCCCATGGAATGACATTATACTTTGATGTTTCGAAGTTCATCCCTAAAAACACCTATTTATTGTTGTACGTGACTTTTAATCCCATAATCACATGTACACGCAACTTTTGACCTCAAACCTGCGTACATCGAGATGTGTGCATAAATCCAAATATTTTTGAAGTTTTCTTTCATGTGTGTCTGAACCACTTGACTCTAGGCCTTCCATATGCCTCGAGATCGCTCAGATTTGACCCTCCATTATCCCTTTGGAGTTTTATATAAGGAACCCCTTGGATACATTGAAGGGGAGGAATTGAAGAGAAATAAAACTATAGTCCACTGTTGCCATAGCTTGCATATACTTGATTCTACATCCCTTTGTCCCTTTGGAGCACTTTGTGTTCTTCCCAAGATTTCTTTTGCTTGTGAGATTGCTATCGAGAGATGGAGGATTGAGGTGGTGGAGGCCCAGGTGGAGGACTCGGTTTTTCTAGTTCGCAGACGTGCTGACAGAGGTTCTCACTTATTTAATCTTTGATTTGATTAATAGAAATATATTTTCCTATCCAATGATGTGAATTTGAATGAACATTGAATCCATGGATATGTGTAATTACTTATACATTTTTTATTATATATGCTAGAGTATATCTAACACCATATTATATAGCATGCTTGTCTTGTTTGATGTTGTTGAGAGCAAATTTCTAGCACAAGCAGGATTGGAAAAAGCTCAATGGGGATCTACTTCAACCGTTCGGAATAAGGTATGATTCAAGGTCCCTTAGTGTTGGATGTTTGGTTTCTATTGCATATTGGGAAGGGATTGATTTCTCATGTCTAGCTGTCTATTGTGGTACACCCCAAGACATAGGAAGTTTCTCTCCGTAAAGAATTGGAGACCATACTGGGGAGGTTCCTAGTTATTTTTTCTTTGGCTTTGAGGGCACAATGTTTTTTATATTTTCTCTTTCTTCCTCCCTATTTTTGTGTCAAATTTTTTAGTATGTTCATACCTTGAAACTCTCCTTGATTGGTTTTACCTTTACCCTAATTTTTACCACTTTATTCTTTGTATACGCGGGTTTCAACTAAACATTCACGTACATACGTGGGTTTTAGCTGAAAAGGCATGTACATACGCGGTTTTTCTTTAAACAGTCATGTACATATTCCCTTGTGGTTGAATTTTTGATGTGAGAAGGATTTGGGTAGGTTGTGAGTGTGGCTGGGTCCCCTTGGGTATTGAGGTTGTATGTTTGACTGCCCCCCCTAGAGTGGTTTGATCCTTGGTCTACTTTTTACCACTGTATTCTCTGTATACGTGGGTGTCATCTAAGAATTCACGTACATACGCAACTATTTCTTGTACAGTCATGTGCATCATCCCTTTTGGTTAATTTTTTGATGTGAGAAGTTCTTCGGTGGGTTGTGAGTGTGGCGGGGTCCCCCTGGGTTCTGATGTTGTTTTTTGATTGCTTCTATTGTGACTAGAGACTGTTTTTTCATTGATTTTTCTTTGAAAATAGTTTTAGTTGTTTATCATTTTTTTCCATTAGTTCATTACTCTTTTTTTCTTGGTTTCTTTCTAGGCTTGTGTTTTATGCTGGCCGTAGAGACTGAGAGTTTTAGATGACTTATATTTTCATTTTTCATTATTTTATATTGAAAAATACAAAATAGTTGCACTCTTAGTTGCATATTAGATATGGATTTGAGGAGGTACTTCCATTGGATTTCTTGGATGAGAGTTGTATTTAGGCTTTCATATAGGAAGTATTGCATTAGCATCGAAGGAATGATTTTTTATGCACCTCATGTAGTGGCATACCCCGTTTTTCCTTCTACACAATTGCACTTGGCATTGTTTGTAAGGTGTGCACATTTATTTCACTTCTGAGTCATAACTTCATTAGTTGCACAACCATTTCCCTTTGAGTAATCACAACCAATTAAAATCAACACTTAATTAAAATGAACTACACATTTTTCTTTGATAGGGTTCACAAACAAGATTAGGTTTTAGGGTCTTGGAATAGTTCATTGTGAGTTAATTCTCCAAGACCACTATAGAAAACAAGTAGGTATCTGTCTAGATGAGATAGTGAAACCCTTGGTATAATTAATGTTTCTCAGGATGCTCCTCTTACATGGGAGTTAAGCACGAGGTAGTGCACGTGATTGTGATTGGGATTACCCCTGGTCTCTTTCTGTGAGCACCGAATATATTTCTAGGATTGTATTCGTATCTGGGGGCCTTTGAGGTATTGACTCATGCACCCCTAGGGTACTAGTTGTGCTTTTAGGATTCATGGTTTGTTACCCTACCCATATGGTCAATCCCATCTGCAACTATCTGGCTAAGCATTGGTTATATTGGGGTGACCTTAGTTTCCTTACGTAGGTATCATAGGAGGTACTTGTAGAGGTTATTTTGTGAGTGTCCTGGCTAGGTAGGGGTCAAAAAGCACATTTGCTTTATGCGTTGAAGCTGAGGGCCACTATAATTGGTTACATGCCCCAACTTGTAGTGTATGGGAGTCTTGAGCCTCTCCTAGGCGAGATATACCTACTGCATTCGAGAGCTTACTTATCCTCCCCTTGGCTTGCTTGCAGTTTGGCTGTATATTTTCTTGGGAGTGTGATCTTTGTGCGCTAGTGGGATTTCAGGATTGTGGTTACTTGAGTATATTTATGTTCTCTTGATTTTAGATCCTTTTATTTTTAGCATGCCTGGTATCTTCTCACCCATCCTTGGTCCTGGTACGGACCCTGGTGTTGGACTTGTGGGCATCACAGCCCCTTACCGTGCTCATGGATTTGGGAATGGTTATATTCCATCCTCTACTCCATTTGTGGAGGATTTGTATTCCCTTCGCTTGGTCTTTACACCAGTGGTCACCCTCATGGGGGTGGTAGTGGATACTTCGTTTGAATGTGTTGTCATGATGAATCCTCCCTATACCTTATGGTATGGAATATTTACTGAATGTTTCCAACTATTTTGGACTAATATTATTGTCATGTAGGGTCTGTTTTTTGTACACTCTCCCTGACTCTTTGATCTGTTAATTCCTATTATAGGTATCATGTCTAAATTGGCATATAGGTTAGGATTTCACATCCACCTACATTTTGCATGACCTTATGACTGTTTCATTTTAACCTTAGGTACGAACCCATTCCATGATATCATGGAACCTCCATGATGCTGTTAGAAGTGGTATTGTATGAATGGTAAAGCTTTCCTATACATGGGTACCCTAGTTAGATCCTATTTTTCATTTTGGTGCCCATGGTGAGATGCCTCCTTTAGTTTGTGGGACTCCCTTCTTCGTCCCACCATGTCCTTGAGCAAGAGCTTCATACTCCTCTTGAACTGTATGCTGGATTTTCACCATAGGGACTCCCTTGTATATATCAAGTTGTAATTGCATTTCATGAGTTTTTCTTTCCTTATTGATCCTTATGCCAGATTCCCTGACTTTGATTATCAGCCATATAGCTTGATCTTCTCTCATTTCTAGGAAAGTAGAGCCTTTTTATATATCTTTTGCAGCTTTATTCCCCATTTTTTATCGGGAGGGGACTTTCCCCATTATCCTGCACATGTTTCCTTGCATTGAGCATAGGTATGTTCCACTGCTTGGAACTAGTTTTCTTGTCCCCTGGCACTCATCTCCTCCAAGATTTGTAACTATAAACCACTTTTATTCTTTTCAATATTTTCAAAATATCTAAAAAAGTACAAAAATATAAAAAAAACCAAAAATACGGACACAAAAAGATGTTATCTTTGGTAGCAGTCGAGTCATGTTTCCTTTGAAAAGAGCACTGTATATCACATCTGTTGGTTGGGTTATTAGTTTGACTTTAGGAATTGTACTCGTTACTCTGATTTTATCTCCAGTGACTAGTTAAGCTTCCAGTCCTTATGGAGCCTCTGATGATGCCTCCTGTGTCATAGAGATGTCCCAGTTTTCATATCGAGTCCATGCTACCTACCTTTAGTCACCATTTTCCTTTATGCTCTTGTTTGAAGGAAGTTGAAGCCTGAGTCGACCATTCCTTAGTTTTCTTGACTTTGCGTGTCCACCATTCTCGGTACTATTACTGGTTTGTTCACATCTTGTTTGAGTTCTTCCACATTATACAGCGTTGATGAGTACCTCATGTTGGTTTATGGGGGATTCCTTAATGCCCTCCTTCCAGTGGATTCCATCCCATCAAATCAGCAAGACTATTCCTAAAACTATAGTTTCTGTTATAGCAAGCTCACAAGCAAAGGCAAGCTTGGGAAGAAAACAAAGTACTCCAAAGGGACAAAGGGATGTAGACTCAAGTATATGCAAGCTATGGCAACAATGGACTATAGTTTCATTTCTCTTCAATTCCTCCTTTGTCAATGTATCCAAGGGGTTCATTATATAGCACTCCAAAGGGGTAATGGAGGGTCAAATCCAAGCGATCACGAGGCATATGGAATTCCAAGAGTTAAGTGGTTTGGACACATTCTATTATAAATAGAAACTTCCTATGGCTTGGGGTGTACCACAACAGACAACTAGACACAAGAAATCAATCCCTTCCCAATATGCAATAGAAATCAAACATCTAACACTAAGGGACCTCGAATCATACCTTATTCTGAATGGTTGAAGTATATCCCTATTGAGATTTTTCCAATCCCACTTGCGCTAGCCATTTTCTCTCAACAACAATAAACAAGACACGCATGCTATATAATATGGTGTTATATCTACTCTATCATATATAATCAACAGTGTTAGATCTACTGTGGGATGGTGATTTTTGAAAATTGTAATGGTAAAAATTTGTTTTTGGAAGGTCACCATGGTTTTGGAATGGCAAGAAAGAGAGCATGAGGACATGGATCGTCAAGAAATGGCTGATCCCATGACATTAAATGCTTTGCGAAGATGTGTCTTGATTAAGTTTTACTATACATCAAACATGCAAGCACAAGATTGATGTGTTGAGACATTAGCGATTTTATAGGATCATGATCTCAACTTATTTCATCATGGGATTATCGAATAGGGGATCACCTGTCAGCATGGAGGGTACCAGTTGAGGCAGTGACCAGCTCAATGTACAATAGTATATCAACACATATTTCCTACCCAAGAATCAGAAATTGGGGACTCAAATCCTAATTAGATAGATCACTACATTTCCTTTGAAAGTTATAGTGAGCACGATTGTTAGAGTAGGGGCATCATCCACTTTGCATTTAGTTTCACGGTCACACATGTGCATAATAATAGAGTTCTTGTAGGGAGTACTATATGATAGGTGTTCAGGACTAGTCACGATAATGAAGAGACGTGTCTCTAATTACAAGAGATATAGGAAGAAGAACTTCATATATGCAAGAATACGGATATATTTCTTCTTCGAGATGGTTCCTTCCCTTAGTCCCACAGTTACACTACAACCATGCCCACCCCGTGAAACTAGACGCATGCGGTGGGGTGGCATATTTCTTTGATAGGGTAGTGGATTTGGAATCTAGAGTGGGTATGATGATGAATTATACTCCTAGTGGAGTAGACAGGTTCTTGCATTAGAGCATTTCCCTTATTCAGGTTTGGATTTTAGAGCAAATCCTGAGCTTATTCTCCCTCCTGGGGGAGCATGGGGAGAGATGGGTTTCTTTGGTAGAGGGGAAGTTGTCCAAGCTTACCCATGATTTCCCCACTCCGAGGATGGAGAGAATTCCAATGGCGATGCATAAACATGTTGTTGGGGTTCCTCTATCCTAGTTACACCTTCTTCGAAGGGTAACCTTAGCTATTCTTTGCTATCAGGAGGATGTAGAGGTAGCCACAACTGAGGAGGATGAGAAGCACCCCTAGATCTAGGAATATGATGGATTTTGATCCTACGTTTTGTATTTTGATGTACTTATGACAGGATCTTCGTATCAAACTCGATGTATATGAACAGATTTTACACACACACACACACACACACACACACATATATATATTCATATATTAACCTGGTTATTTACATTTGATCCAAATGCGTGTGTTTATTTTAATTTTACAATGTATGTGTCAAATGGAAATCTAGTATATAGTTCACAAATGCACCAATGATTGTATTTTTACTCCTTGAAATGTGGTCATATGAAATGTGTTCAAAATTTCTTTCAAGTAACCTAACTCTTAAAAACTAACGTAATAAAGTAGGGTGTCTCACCTGATAATATCCATTGAGCTAAGAGACGACTAACTGGGAGTTAAGCCTAACTTCCAGATCGGTAATATCACGCAACATAGCATCCCAAAGTAGCTCAATGATCGCACTGTATTCAGCTGCATTATTAGTTGCACGACCTAGGCAGGCGCCGCATGAGGAAACCAGTTATCTTGAAGGTGCATAAATGGCACAGGTCGCTGAAGCCAAATTTCAAGTGTGATGGTTGGCACCATCGGCGAACCCTATGAACCACTCTGATGACATCTAAAAAAACAACAAACTATGTAATAAACAATTACCAGTAGCGAGCTATTGTACATAAATATAAAATAATAATACAAGAAAAAGCATCGTGCCTAAGCATAATAATTTTTCAAGTAGAGCCCATTTTTGGGCTCTGAAAACTTGTTACCATCGTAATCTATTAATTTATATGCTCCCTTCTTTAAAAATTCCAATAGGATGTATGAGCCTAACTACATGGACATAAATTTTCCTTCCCCCAGGGGTTCCTTGTCTTGATCCCAAATTAACACAAGTTCTCCCTCGGAGAAAACCCTAGGATTTACTGCTATATCATACATGCTTTTAAACCATTTCTTATGTGCATCATTTGTAGTGAGCACATCTTTGCACTGCTCATCTATATTTTTAAAATGAAGCAAACATTCCTCAAGACCAGTGGTGTCAGGAATTACATGAATAACTATTTTCAAAGATGTTATTTCACACTCAACTGGTGTGACTACTTCTACCCCATGAATGAGCTTGAAAGGAGAGAAACCTGTAGTAGTATTTACATTCGTTATGTTTTCCCAAAGTGCTGGATACATCATGATGTGCCAATTTGACCTACTCACATTTATTGTGTGCTTAAGAATGGTTTTCAAGGTCTTATTAACTATCTCGACTTGTCCATTTTCTTGAGTGTAAAAGGAATACGAATGATATTTCCTAAACCATAGCATTTTTGACAATTCATTCATCATGATATTTTGGATGTGACTACCATGGTCATTGAGAATCTGCTTCGGGATACCGAACCTAGAAATAATTTGGTTGAAAAAAATACATTGTAATTTCCCCATCTTCATTAAAGGTAGGAATTTCCTCTACCCACATCATAAAAAGGAATACAACAAACATTCTTGTGCCCCCCAGCAGACACTAGGTTGCACATCATGAAATCAACCCCCCACTTAGTGAAGGGACCTAGAGCGATGACAAGAAATAAAGGAGTAGGGTGTGACTGCATTTTCTTGGTGTAGAGCTAACAAGGATGACAACGCTTGACTGCTTCCACACAATCCTTAAATATGGTGGTCCATAAATAACTGGCATGTAGAATCTTATGGGCCATTGCTAACCTAGATAAATGACCACCACACGCTTGGATGTGTGAATCATTTAGGACATTCTCCACCTCCTCATGGGTGAGGAATTAACACAATATAGAATCTAAACCTCATTGATACAAAGTATCACTGATGATAAGGTAGTTTTCATCATTCACTCATTTCTTACCCTGATATTCCTGTGAGAAAGTTGTAGGACACTTCAAATTCTGCATGTACACTAAGATATCTCCATTCCAGGGATCTAATGTCAAAATTAAGAACATGTATTCATCCAAAAAAAATTCATCTTCTGTCACTATAGTTTCTTTTGTTGGGAATTCAAAGATCAATTCCACAAACACTAAGGACTTCTTAGACTTAGCGGAGTAGAAATCCAGGTCAAAATCATAGAGAATGATGATCCATTTGTTAACTTTTCCCCTGATTATTCATCGAGATAAAACATGTTCGAAAGGATTTAGATCCACAACCAATGTGGTTGTCCTCAATAGAATATAATGTCTTAACCTCTGAATGACATAAACTGTTTCCAAGTCCAACTTCTTGACGTGAGGATATCTTAGTTCACGGCCTGCTAAAGTGCGAATAAGATAGTAGATAAAATGATCTTGGAGCTCGTCATCTTCCTGAACCAACACCACTCCTCTCATTAACTTGTATGTGACCAGATACAACATAAAACCTCTAGTGTAATCTAGGGGATGTAAGAGAGGAGTCAATAGTGGTGCTTTTTTCAATGCCTCAAAATCATGTTGTGCAGTTTCATCCGACATGAATGGGGTCTCTTGCTTCAACAAGTAGATGAAACCATTTGTGATATTGGAATAGTTCACTATAAACCATCGAAGTAAGTTGGAACTCTCCTGTATACTTTGGAGTTGACTAATAGAATGAGGAGGATGGAGATTTACAATAGCTTCAACTTTTAACAAATCCACCTGTATACCTTTATTCGAAACTATGAATCCAAGTAGCTTCCTCGAATCGACATAGAAAACATGCTTATGGGGATTTAATAGTATCTTATAATTTCAGCATCATTCACAAATAAAACAAAGGTTATCTGAATGGTCATTCCTCTTATGAGAATGGGCAGGAAGATCATCTAAGTAAGGTTTGACAATATGCTTAATGTGATGGAAGGAAATATTCATTTCTTGTTGAATAGTAGCTCCGACATTTTTTAAGGAAAATGACATCTTTCTAAACTCAAAAGTACCCCAGGGAAAAATAACATCCATTCTATGTTGGTATTTCGGTTTTATTTGAATTTGGTTGTAGCCCGAAAAATGGTCCATAAACGAAAATACTTCACTACATGCACATGCATCAATGATTTGGTCAATGAAAGGTGTGTAGTACTTATACTTTGAACACACATTGTTTAAATCATGAAAATCAGTGCATACACATATAATCCCTTGTTTTTTTCCACCATAACAGTATTGGATACTCCTTTCATTAGTGAGATCAGGTAGATAAACTTGACTTTCAACAATTTCTCCACTTCAGCCTTAACGACTTCTGCTTTCCGTGGATTTACAAGTCTGATCTTCTGTCGAACATGTTTTTCATTGGGGAAGGTATTGATTTCATATTCAATAATTGATGGATCAATTCCTAGAATCTCTGCATATGACCAGGAAAAGATGTCATGGAATTCCTTAAACAAGGAAGTGTAAATGGAAATATCTTTCGGAGAACAATTTACACCAATGTGTACATTTTCCGCAACATCAGGTTTCATATAGATGTTAATTAGAATCTTGGTTGAGATGTTTTCCATATTACTCATGGTGAATACCCCCTCCATAGGCAAATTATCAACTGGCATAGAAACACCTTCTGCTAGTCTCACATGGAAATATGAATTCTCTATCTTGCTTAGTTCTAAAGGAAGAAGGACTTGTGGTGAATGTCTTCACAAATATTTTATGTCTAATCATGGCTTACATAATGGCTTCTTCATATGGAAAAACCATATCTAAAAAATCATAAGAGTATGTATATTTCTTCACTCAAGCGGGTAGGTAGGATTCACCCGATTCTTTTGACTGTAAGAGTCATGATGGAATCAACAACAACATTAAATATAGCTTGATAAGATACTTATGTTGTTGATAGGGGAACTTGGGGTTCTTCTCATGAAGTGAGGACCCAAGGATCATTTCTATCCACAATAGTAGAGACAAACATCCCAACACTCGTTGAACCTAAGTAATTTATAGGATGTGGTATATTGAACATTCCCATCAATGATGTATACATTCCAACTACCAAGATTTCATTAGCCAGTTTTTATTGATCAATCAATGGTACAGTAGAATCAATGATCTCCAAATGGCCTTTATGAGTATAACTTATTTGTTCAACTATAACTAACTTCCCTTTGTGTGGAAACACTAAGACTTGGGAGAAAGACGAAATAATAACACACTTGGAATACATCTAACTTCTCCCCGAAAACAAATTATAATCCAAAGGACAATCAATAACTTTGACTTCAAGAGAGACTTATTTCCTTTCCATATTTATTTTGAAATATGAATATATACCATGAGGAAGCAAATAAATTCCTTCAAAATCATTGAGCAAAGTGTTTGATGGAACCAACTCCAGGGATCCCAAATATTTCCAACAAGATATCGACATAACACATGTGGAAGCACCCTCATCCACCACCATGCGTCCAATTTTTTTTTATACCATGGAAAACATTGATTAAAAAGGCCATGTGGTATGGAAGGTGTATTTTAACCTTATAAATATTAAATTTGGCCAAAAGGCTTGCTGAGTCCATACTACCTATAGCTGCTAAGAGTGCATCTGTCTACGATGGAAAACTCTATAGCACTTCTAGATCCGAAATTGTGCAAAGTGTTTTGCGTAGATATTCTACCACTGAGTAGTTAGAAGCACCCCTCACATTAGGGTTATGGAATGTCTTCCTAAACACACCTTTAGGTATCTTAGGCATAGTTTCATATGGTTTTTCAATAGTAATATGGGATGAAGGTTTGAGAATAGACTTATCTGTTTGTTGAGCCTCCAATTCATAGTTTTTATTTCTTGTCTATAATAAAGTAATGGATCAGACCATGTTAATATAATTTTGATAAGGAGGAGCACCAAGTGTGCCCCCAAAATCTTTTGAACTAAAAGCTGGATTTTGTCCTTGGGGAAAATGATCCTTGAGAACAACCGGTTGTTTTTGTTTAAGAGGCTTATGTGATTGATCTATCAATGGTAATTAAGTGGTAAGATGATCTCCTTGGCATAACTTGCAAGGAAATTTGACCTTCTTATTCTATTTCATACCCCCCTCAATGTTATTCATGGGTTTTTATTTATTTATTTTCCCCTCACCCTTCTTCCCTTTGTTCTTTTTCGCACCGAGTTGTTGATTTCCTTTTTCATAGGACTGTGTTGAATATACATTATCATTATGAGGTGACAAAGTGGCATCCTTGGCTTCCTCTACTGCAAAATGCTTCACTGACATCTCATGGAGTTACTTAACCAGTGATTCTATAAAGGGAATAATTAGCGAACCAACCACACCATCGGCATGGGGTCCTAATAATAGCTTCTTCCTCCATGGTAACTCCTAACGTGGACACGTATTTTGAAATATAAGGTAGTAAAGGAATCCAAAACCACTCCAATAAGAATTCAGGAGGAATGTTAGCGTTGATAAGCCTCTTTCTTGTTTGCCACTTTTGAATATGATAAGATATATGAGTGGCCTTGTTTTATCGAAAAGTCGACAACAAGTCTGTTCTGGCATCATACCAGACCATAAGTTGATAATGATTCAAAAACACAGTTTCTAAGTAAATAAAACTATCACAGAAGGTTGATGGGAGCTCAATGTACCACTTAGCCGCTATATTAGTCAATGTTCTTTGAAATAACCTCAATTGAATGGAGTCATCATTCAGTGAGTTAGAAGAGAACCATAGATGAAAAGTTGTGATATGAGCACCTTTGTCCTCACTAGTTTTCCCTTCCAATTTTAGAATGTATGAAGGTAATTTGATGGGGATAGGTGGCCATGCCACATTATGGCGCACGAGGTCGTTCATTAGTTTAGAAAAATATGGAAATTTTAAAGTTGTCAGGAAATGAATTTTTGTCCTAGTCGGAGTTTGGTATTGAGGAGTCTAGGGTGAGGAAGTACCTTCCCAAGGGCTTCTAAAATAAAATCTGGGGTTTCCCCAGCCACCGAATGTGATGTAGTAGCATTGTTTTTAAATGGGTTCCACTTGAATGCCAAAGGATTACTAACCTATGGTGTGTGGTAAGTTGTTTTTCGAGCTCCATCCAAGGTTGGAGTTTGAAAAGTAGGAGATGAGATCCCTCCACTGAGGAGTGAAAAGGGAGATCTACCAAATGGAGCAGCTCAAACCTGAGTAGAGGTCCGAAAACTAAAACATGTAAAGGGTTTTTGGTTCCTATATGACACACCAACATAAGTAGGTGATGGACCTATAGAAGGTGCAGATGGAGGAATATGTCCTCCATTCCATGAGAATCCTTAAACAAAATAAGTGGACCCACTTGGAAAACTTTGAGCATTCTACATGAAAGGAGAAGAAGTATAAGGTACACTGGGTATCCCAGTGACCACCCCACTAGTCTAACCTATAATAATTGAAGGTGATGAGGGATTGACCACTCGAGCACTAGAATAAAGTGGAGTTGAAACATTTAACGACACTACAGGTGCAACAGATGCATTAGGTCTTGGAGTACTCATCATAGGAGGAGAGACTTTGCCATCCATCATGGCTTAAGTGGGGCTGGACATGCCTTCTCCTGAATTGGACATACCTAGACTCAAAAAAACACCCAACTTAGGTGAACTAAAATGTTGAGCTTGAACTATCACATGATCACTTAAATCAATAAGAGGTGTATTATAATTTCATGTAGAATCGTCAGCTTGCATATCTTCTATCTCTGCTGAATGAAAGCTTATCTTATTATACCTAAGCTCTTGTTCACTTAGAACTTGACTAACACCTGTTGGTTCAAAATAATCATATGTTTCAAGTCTTTGCCTTTGAGGTGGCGATGGGGGATCCACTGCTGAAAGTGGAGGAACGTTTTGCAACCTTCTAGACCTATGTGGAGGTTGGCCCTCCATATCTAAAACTTTAGATCACACACCTAAAAGGTAAAACTAAAACACAAGAAAACCATAGAGAACACACTAAAAAAAATCCTAAGTAACACAAACCCAAACAGATGATAGATACACCTTCCAATGGAAATTATGGGATGATTAGGGCCCATAACAAAACAATGAAGACCAGAGAGTAGTTACTTAGCATCTCGTGATGATTTTTATAGGTGAAAGCATTGGAATCTCCCAACCTACCTCCCAAATTTTCAATCAAGGCTACCTTCCAAGTATACCCTAGGGGCAATGCAAATAGCCTTCTACTTCCACTTGTGTAAGAACCTAAGGTTTGGAAACTAAGGCTACAAAATTTACTACGAGAGTCCAACGGAATAGTCACTGGCCTGACTAATGTGCATGGGCCAGGTATCTAAGCCCAAAATTATAACAATATTGGCACCTCACTAGGCCCAAGAAGTGTTATTGAAAGAACCCTGGTACACAAAACAATCCTGGTATACATTCTAAATATCTAGTTGAGGGTTATCTCTACAACCAAGCTCTCATGTGGCCTCGTGATTGACTCCTATTTTAGAGGAGTTTTCCGATTGATCCCTTGTAAGCATGGGTTTACCTAAATATTGGCCACTAAGTCTGAGTTCAAAATTCTCTTGGATAGTTAAAAAATTCCCTAATCCAAGAACCTAGCCTAAGCTAGATGATGATATCACCTAAAAAGAAAAATGTTGCTAATAAATTTTATATTAAGCACTCTTTTTTTAAGTCTTTATTACTCAAAGGTGGAAGGAGTGAGACTGAATGATGTTTTGACTCAACATTTTGAAATAAAATATGATGTAAAATTTCAAAATAAATGCTATTAATAATGCTTTTCTTTTCCTTTTTCTATTATGAAAGTTTTAAACAACTTTGCAAACACAATAGTTTTTATATTTTTCTTTTTTAAAAATAATGGAAAAACAAAAATGCAATGAGCCTACTCTAAGGATAAATTGCAACTACAACTGCCTTTTTTGTTTTTATTTAAAAAAAAATTAAATTTTGATGCAATTGAATGCAACTAAGTAAGCTAAGCTAACTTGAACATGTATAAATGTAGGTAATAATGTTCAGATCTTTAAAATAAGAATATTTAACAAGAAATGTGAAGATGAATCAAACCCTACTTGGACTAAACTACAAAATTCAAAACAAAAGTAGATAAAAAATGTTGGTGAAAGTGATAGACCTAGATCACTAATAAAGCAATAGGAGGCATACAAGTGCACTAGAAGGACTGACAGAGACCGACAACCTACGTAAACACTAGCACTTGAACCGAAGAGGCCAAGAAATAAATACATAAACCACTAACACATAAAGATTCATACCTAAATCAAACAAAAGGACACTTGATCACCAAGTGGAAGTGAAATGCATTCACTAACATCACAACATAATTCAGGGAAATAACTCCACATGTACCCAAGAAGCCAAAAATGCAAAACATTGAAAACCATAGAAGAGATGGACTAACCATACAGGAAACTGTGATTTTTACTTAAGCAGGCCATGGATGCACACCAACTTTGTGTACAATCAACCCGTAATTACAACTTGCAACCATGACTGTATATATAGGAAACCCGCAATTACAACTAAAATTTTTCAAAAGAAAAATAATATCCTTGGAATCCTAAGCACCAAACACTATTGACTGAAAGAAAAATATAAATAAGACACTTACAGAAAGAGAAAGAGAAAATTGGACTAGAAATTCTATTGGAAAAGACCCAAAACATGCTAGACTCCCCAATGGAGTTTCCAGTTTTGTTGTTCAGGGATTCCAACTTCTGACAAAAGAGTCTGGGTCATCAACATACAAATATTTAACTTGTAGAAATACAACATTCTATAGATATTTATGAGAGAAATAGGACATAAAGCACTTGCACCTTATTTATATAGGTTTATCTTAGCTGTAGTCTTCTCTCCAAATGCTCCATAAACTTCAAGATATTCAACACCTGCAAAAGAGATTGATATCTAACACATAGATCTTAATTTTTATATAAATATGAATGAAATATTACAATTGCATATAAATATAGGTGACAATGAATTTCATAAATAATATCAAATAAGAACATCAACACACAACGTGGAAGAACATCATTCTGTATACATAAGAAATGACTGATACAACCTCTATTTGAGACAAGCCCTCCTCTACTAACCAAGAACTGAGTTCTCTTGCTCCAATCTCCAAAATTATTCCTCTAGCATAACCTTCCTCTCATAATATGCTCCCCTATCCTCTACTCCTACCCTCTATTTATACTTGATGATCAAGGGGGGCTACGAATGTTAGGATGGTTAGGGAGGTTTGGGACATTATGATTTCAATCCCAACTATCCTTGACTAATCATGTTTTTATTTTTGAAATTTTGTCTTAATATAGCTGCAGGTGCATATTGTAAAAGGTTGTGAATGGATCACGAATTCTGTGAAGGAAACCCGCGAATACATAGTATTATCATATAACCACGGGTTGCATATGGGGATACCTGCAAAGGACTCATGACTTTCAATGACAATAATCACAATTACAAGACAAGATAATTTAAAAAATGGGAAATACTGGAGGGAATAATGTGTATCAAGGCACATCTTCATCTATAGTTTTTTGGTAACTTCAATTCATATTTCCTTTCATGTACTGAATTGCTCAGTGTCACTACTCGGATGAAGAATTGTCATTTCGCAGTATAACAACTGGGAAGTCTGTATTAGAGGATTAATTTCTCCAGTATTAACAACATCTTGGAGATTATGTGAAAGTGATTCTAACAAATATGATTCAAGTATATTTGTATTGATTTAAGATTGTTTCAAATATGATTATGATTTATATCTTAACAGAGTCCTTTCAAAATTGGTTTCCAATTCAAACATTGAAAACTAAGTTCTTTTTTATTTTGAGAAGATGATATTTTTAAATCAGAAGTACCTACTTGTTCTTTACCACATCTACGCCTAGTCAAACTTTGTGTATTTTCCACACTATATAAAATATCATAATCAGGGTTACCTCTTGTATGCGCTCTCCTGAAAGAAAGGATATTTTCTTTGAATACCCTCTTGAAAATAAATGTGGAGTCACCAGGGAAAATGCACAAACGACTTCAAATGCAAGAACTTATGTTTTCCCAAATAAATTATGTGTTCTTGAATAGGTCTAGCATTCTCCCCAGGGAATATTTCATCTCGTTCCCTAGGAACAATGCAAAGATGTTAGCGCTCAGAATTTACCCCCGGTTGTGAAAGGATAATCCTAAGGTAACCAAAAAAATGATCTTTAGGAAGAAAGCTAGTTTCTTTTTTTCTAGAGAGGGATCTCTCAATAGTTTAACTCACATGCAAGAAATATTTGCAAAAGAAATGAAATTTAATAATGTGTGTGGTTGAAACAGTTTTTCATTGGGCATAGAGTCAGATATGATAACAAACATTAATAATGCTATCAAAAAGTAATTTAACAGATTCAAGGTAGCTACTTCTTCACAGTTAAAAAGTTGGTTGTATGGTGATAAATAATAATTTAAGAACAAACCATTAATATGGGAATCTAACAAGGATGAATCCAATATTAACTTTAGAGGAACAATTTTGTGAATACTTGAAAGAAATGTACCAGAGTATATGAGTATGGATTCTAACCCACTATAAATTCATTCAAGTATGAAAATATAACATAATGAAAGATTAACATGAAACACATGAACATATAAGAAAGGGATAGTACATACTACAAAGAGAATAACACAAGAATCTCTGTCAAAAAGCTTTCCTGCCTCTAAAATTTTAATAATATTTTGGTCTATGTTACAATAACAATTTCTATCATAGGTTCCAACCCTTGTTACATTGAAAAATGTTTCTTAAATACAAAAACATTCTCCTTGAGATGATAACTACCTCTATACTTTAAATAGAAAAAATAACTTCCTTATTATATCGGTCACTTTTCGCCCTACCTAACTTAATTGCTCATAAATAAATTACAAGATTTAACTAAACTAGTCTTCAACTGTCTTCACAATTTATTTATTGGAACAACCTGTACTTGGTATTTCCAAGTTTCTCAACTTTCTTCCATTGATTGATATTTGGTAGCTCGAAGTTGGCCATTTCTTTATCAATTACCCTCAATTCCACATCGTCCATGTAGGAAATCACTGGCAGATGAGCACAAGTATCTCTAAAACTATTAATTATTTCAAAATCCACAAATAAATTTTCAACTTTTTTTTTCCAGATAGAGACTGTTGCATGTCCTCAAACATCTTGTGATCCAAATTGCACTTGACTAATTGAGCATGATATTCCACCCGAGAAAGAAGTTTACCATTTTATTCCCAGAAAGAAGATAAACCCATTTTAAATAATGGTGTAAATAACCCAATGAACATGTTAACCTGATGCTACATAATATATAATTTAGCATGTACATTGTACAAATGCTGATGCTTTCCAACTACTTTTCTTTCCCAATTAATTACTAAAATCATGTCCTTGATTCCCATTGTTTTCAAGTAATCATCTGACACACCATTTAGGAAACTATCTATATTGTTTGTTGTATCTATAGGATTATTATTTAAAGTTTCCCTCACTGTTGTAAAACATTGTCTGGAAGCCTCTATGAAAGTTTCCTTATCAAGAATATAATTAAGGTCTAAGCTTCCCAACTTTTGTTATAATCAAATCCCAAATGATATGTTTTGCTCCTTGTACTAAAAATTTCCCAGTCAATTTCTTCATCAATTTGTCATTCTTATCTAGGAAATCTTTACACTTATTTTCCATGGCTTTCCTTTCCTCCTCCTTCCTTACAACTACATTCTCCAGGATTTTGTTTCGATTCTTAAGACCCAAAATTTCTAAATATCTTAAACTAAGTTGGGACATGGCTTCCACAACTGATTCCTCATGTTTCTCTGCAATTGGTTGAATTATCTGTACCTCATGCTCTTTATTTATTTAATCTATTTCCTTCTCCAAAGCACCCTGCTTTTGTTTAAGAACCTTTTCATTCTCTATAAAAATCAATTTCTCTTTTTTCAGGTCCTTTTTTTCTTTAGAAAACCTCAAAATATTAGCTATGGATTCATTTAACTCATTATTCAATGTCCCTTCTTTATCTAGCTCAGTTAGCTCTGAATCCTGAATAAGTTATGTCGCAGGGATTTTTAGCTTTTTCTTCAATAATTGGATTGTGCTTTCTTTTTCTACAAGTAACTTCAAAGTAGTTTCTCCTTTGTTTGTTTCACTATCAACAACCAAAAAATATTCCTAGATCTTCTTGATTTGTTGTTGGTGTTCTTTATTCAAGGGAAACTTTAGGGAAAATTTTTATCAATTGGCTAATTTTTGGGTTTTTTTCAAAAAATAAATTCATTATTTGGTCATTTTTAGCCTCTAATATCGCCTATATTTATACAAAATATGTTTTTTTTTATCATAATATTCGCTAAAATTTACAAGTTTCAGTGTACATTTTATGTTTCATAATTAATTTTCGCCTACCTATCTATATATATGTTTTTTTCAATCACTACAACAAAATACCCTTTTAGGGGCAGTTTTGCTAAAACCCCCAAAAAATGTTTTTTATGTCATTGGGGCTGGTTCTTAAAATCCCCCCCTCAAAATTCGTAAGAAATGGACTTTTGGGGGATGTTTTTAACCCCCCCGCGCAAGTCAAATTATCAGGACTTTTGGGGGCAATTTTTAAAAGACGCCGCCCCCAAAGTCCAATTCTTAGGACTTTGGGGGGGATGGCTTTAGAAAGAGCCACCCTAAAGGTATTTTTGAAGCAGGTTGTTAGAAACCCTCCCCCTAAAATTCATGAGAACTAGATTTTTGGGGGCATTTTTGTCTTGTGGCAGTTTTTCTAAGCC
>LPNX011114307.1:289567-311726 GCA_001517045.1 Pseudotsuga menziesii
GACTTTTGGGGGGGTTTGGAAAGAACCCCCCTAAAATTATTGTTGGAATTTTTTGGGGGGTTTGGAAAGATCCACCCCAGAATCTAGCATGGCTTGGAATTTTTGGGGGGTTTCAAAAGACCCCCCCTCCCTCCCACCTCCCAAAAAAAATGTACAACATGACTTGGAATTTTTGGGAGGGGGCGGGGGGTTGCAAATCGCCCCCCCCCCCCCACCCAAAATTTGTATCATATCCTTCTGTATTAGCCTAATCTGTAAGACTTCTAGCTTGCTCGTTGGCATTTCCAAGGCTACCATGTTCCCTCCTTAGTGTATCACATAATCTGCGAGACATCTTTAAATGAGATGGAGGAATAGAGTGGTAAGGACTTTGTACATCGAACGAGAGGGTAGGTGCAGATATTTTGCACTTCACCATCACCACAGGATCTGCAAATAGTTCTACCTTCACAATGTTGTGCAGGAAAGAGAAAATGAGGGAGGAGGCATTGAACGAGATTCCCATAAGAGGTATACACAAAATTTGAGGCGTAGTTTAGATCGTTGTTACTCTACACGGTGGAGCATGGTCCCAGGTGATGAAGGGGAAGTCACCTCTCATCATTATCCTAGAGAACCCACATGGATTGAAGAATATGTCATCTTTCATTAAGAACTTAAGGTCAGTAAGACATGTATATCACTATATGAGCATGTGTCATCATAGGGAAAATAAAACCACATGTTGTTACCACAAGCAATGATATCTTATCACTAATATAAATAATGAAGAATCGCTTTCTAACTAACTAATACTATTCATTGTTGTTTATGAGTGTAGGAATGACAACTGAATAATGACATGTTCATGTCTTCAAGGGCTAAACTAAATATGCATAGGATATACTAACAAGTGTTAAAATGACTTCATGTACAACACTATCTTTGTAAAATTATCAAGGCCATTGACAATAGGAAAATGAACTACAAAATGAATATGAGGGATGGCACAAGTGCACTATAAAAAATAGAATCATAGAAGCCTCAGAGGGAATAAAGAATCTGCCCTAATATTATATATACAAAATTGAATACTAAATTGGGTTTATAATCACATCAATGTATGCCCCATTAAACACGCAAGGGGTTTTGTTATTCAAGTAATAGTGCCCATATTCAATTGTAAATACATACGTCTTTCATTTAATTCTTCCTTGTTATCATTATTAATCTTAGTTAATCTTTTCATAATTCCTATGACCAATCCTTTCAACTCTAGAGAACTAGCTCTCTAACTATTATAATTTGAGGAATCACCAAGGTTATTCACAATGTGTGGAGGCAACTAGGATAGAGATTTGTACTAGGACGTAAAGGTTCATCTTGCTTATATGCATAATGCAAGAATTATAGAAACTAGTCCTTAATGAGTGTGATACAATTAAGAAACCACTGAACCAATTTACCAATGAGAACCATTTCTTTGGGATCATCAATGATATTGAATATTGAGGGAATTTGTTTTTTCTCAAGCAGTGGAACATGTATGGAGACTCTAACCCATAGCTATAATGTTTTGAGGACACATGTTCTTTCAAAAGTGGTTAACACTTCTTCAGCATAAAGGTGTTTTAGAAACAACAATTTCATCCATAGTGTAAAAAAAAACAAGGTGAAAATAAATCAGTTAAAGATATTTTTATGTGCATTTCAACTTGAAAGTGTTGTTCCATTATTGTGACAAGTCAAATATATATAACTCATGTATAAATTGGGGAAGCAATTGAGAGTAGCGAAATTTGGAGATGGAGCATTGGTTTTGGAACAATTGATGAATTCTCCTTTTGATGATGATGATTGTGGTGTGATGCCACCCCATCTAGTTTCCCTAACCAACACTCCAAAATTAGGAGCTTGATGATCAAGTACATCTACAAAATCAACTCCAACTTCACCTCTAGCTTCGCTATCGCATGGAATTTTATTAGGAAATATTCATCATGGTGCAAATAGGAAGGAAAAGTAGATAGAAATTAGAATAATTATTTCATGTTTTTCCCTAATTTATATGTCATGGTTTTTAGCTCAATTTATTGTTTTGGTCCTTTCTATATTCCTAATAAAATTATCATTTTAGATCTTATGCAATCTTCCTATTTTGCAAACATAACTCTTGGTCATGTTAATAGTTGACGAATAACCTATTTCATTGAATAATTAAATGGTTTGTTTCCTAATAAATAGTTTAAATTTTGTAGGTTGGTAATTTCTAAATGATTGATGCTCAAATGAATAAATGATTAATCATTAATATACTCTGAATGGCATTTCTAACTTCATAATAATGTAGTATTCATATACAAGTAAAAAACAAATTCAAGCATTCAAGTATCCAAATATTAATCAACAACTTTTGTTGTTTTTGCCAATAAGTGGTGTTATACCAAAATATCATCACCCTCATGTTATTAGATAGGTATCCCCTTGTCTTCTTCAATCCCTTAAAGTTTTCCCTAGAGAAATGAAGGAATAAATTAACCCCTTACAATTTTTCCCTGTGTTTAACTGGTAACGCTGCTCTCCCATTGACAAAAAGAATTACCCAAGTTAGCACTTCTCCTAATACATGAGCAATAATTGGTGCCACTGCTTCGATACTTACTGCAAGAAGCAGTGCCCCCTTATCACCGCCTATTTTCTTCATTGGAGGAGCGGTGCTAGAGTTTTCAAGGAAAAAAGAGAATCTTTGAGAGGATTCTCGAAGCTGACCTCTATGGAGCCTCATCTTTGTGGTTTAGGACCAGCTGGAGCTCGAGATCCTCCCTTTTAGGATCTTATATCCACCTCACCCATGAGATCCTCAACCATACCTATCCTCCCATGCCTTTAAATACTAGCTCACCCCCTATGGGGAAAAGGAGGAAGAATTGTGTTGTATACCCAAACTCTGTGAAAATCATTCTTGAGTCTTTGGAAGCAAGGTGAATTTAGAGGCAAGGATCCATTAGAAGGAACTCTCAACACCACGGCATGAAGATTGTAGTCTCTCCAATCATTTATTAATAAATAATGTCTTTTCTTTCCCATATTTACTATTTCATATGTATGTATTGCTTGATTCCTTGGTCACAAGCATAGATCTAGTTGATTATATTATATGCTATCATGTTTTATTTGTTGTATTCCATATTTTATAGGTTATTATGTAGTAAGTTTCAAGGATAGCAATGAAAACCTTTGAGGAAAGTATTAAGGCATCATATTTTAGTGATGAACCAAATCTATGGAGAGTTTAGCATTCTGTGTTTGTGTTTTTTTCTAGACCTGAACCATTCAGATCTAAGGAACCAACTCTTGTCCATAGGAGGTGTGTATTTATGGATAACAGTAGGGGGATTGACATATCGTTCCAGGATCTAGGATGGTGATATTCATGTGAATTTCAAGCACCTAGATCCCCCTCCATACCTTTTCACTACACATCGAATACCCATAGTGAGGTCGGCCCTTATAAACCGATATGAACTTTAACACGCTGCCAATGTGGGATGAATCCCAATAGGTGATTCTGATGAAACCTATGGTGTTGGATCAGGGACATGTGAGGTTACCTTAGCAAGAAATTTCAGATACAAGGGAGCATAAATTTCAGAGATATCATAGAAACAGTAACAGGCATTTCTGCAGAAGAAATCAGAAAATTAGGGCTTCCTGTTCCGGGAGCTTCCCTCCACTGTTTTCAGAAAAGGAGTACATTGGACAGCTCCATTTGAAGAGATATATCTGTTTGTCCAATCAGATCTGAAAGATTCCAAGTTTTGAAAATTAGGGTTTATGTGACAAACCCTAGATCAGCGAACTCCGGGACAAGAATGAACACCTCAAATCAGTAAGATCTAATCCTTTACTATATCCAGTTGAGGTTCTCATTTCAATATGATATATCACATCAGATTGATGATAAGCTTGGTGAAGTTGACAACTTCCAAGCCTAGAATTATATGATCTCTCTGAAGAAAATGGATTGGACACCTACATGAGTATAGAGGTTCCAGTTTCAGAGGGAGACGAGGTTAGAATCCTTTCACAAGAAGAACTTGGTCAAGGCCAAATAAGACATCATGCTCATGCTACAGAGGATAATGAACCATCCAGAAAGAGATCCAGATATGAAAGTGGAGATTCTTCAAGTGAGGATGAATATGTTCTGATATCAGCTCTCACAGGTAACATTACTCATGGAAGTAATGATTGGCTCATAGACAGTGGTGCTTCCAAACATATGATGGGATTCAAGGAATCCTTTTGTAAGACTGTCAGAACATGAATCACCTCACAAGGTGAAACTAGGAGATGACTACCAATATCCAATAAAAGGTAGTAGGGAATCTTCATACAAGCTAGACTCTGGTAAGTCTCTAACAATGAAAGAATTATTGTTTGTTCTAGGACTCAAGAATAACCTTCTCTTCATTTCAGCATTGATGCAAAATGAATGCAGGTTGCATTCATAGATGGTCAAGTCATCATGTGGCCAAAAGGAAAGACTATCGATGATGCGGTAGTGATTGGAGAACAAGAAGAAGGCTTGTACAAATTGAAGGACCATCCAGAACAAGCCTTGATCCATGACACAGTAGAGCCAAATGATATTTGGCATAGAAGGCTTGCACATGTGCATTACAGAGCACTACCTATTGCAAGCAAAGCTGTTGAAGGTCTTCCAGAATTTCAAGCTATTTGAAGGGAAGAACAGAAATCAGAATATGACCCTAAGAAACCAGTTGAAGAATATGAAGATCCAAAATGCAGAGACCATACAGTCATAAGAGTCTCTCAAATCAAAGAACAACTTGAAGTGGTAAAAGAAGAAGTGAAGAATGTAGAAGTGGTGATGGCCACCTTGAATGGCGTCCCAGGATCATGGGATTCATTCATGTGAGGAATGTGTGCTAGAAGGAAGTGATTACTTTCAGCAGACTTTGGGAAGAAGAAGAAGCTTGAATCATAAGAAGAGAAGAGAATATGGGAGCAACTGAAGATCAAGATCTCGCCATCCAAAGAATATCCCTCAAGCAATGAGGAATATGAAGAACTCAACTTTTGAAGAATTTATTATCCTCCTTGTCATTTGGATAAGAAATGATGCTACCATGAATGAAGAAGACGATGAAGCTGAAGGATCAAGAAGCAGTCTACCCACGAAACAAATAAAGATAAGTATTCAATTGTCATTTCATGATATTGTTTTGTTATGCATTTTTTTATATTTAGTTATTGTATTATGCATGATAGGATGTTTTCACTAATGACAGTATACTACTAATATGCATGTGATGGGTAAGTAGCTCATGGTGCTATTCAAATTCTCCATTGCTACTTATCTAGAATGAAACCTATTTGCTGACATATTGGATTAGTGCACAATCTCAATGTTGTCCTGGTAGAGATGGAAGGAATCTAGAAAGTTTTAGTGAGATATGGATGAATGTTGTATTGGCTAAAGTAGTTGCATGATCATATATTTATGCATAAGTATTTTCCAGTATGAATATTCCTTATGAAATGTTCTAACCATACGATTGCATTTGAATTGTAGGAAATATCGCATACAAGAAAAGAAGAATGAAGACTTGTTCCGAAGAGCAAGTGACGACATTTCAAAATGAAGAATAATATGATGAGTGCAGTGACATCATTGATGCAGAACCTTCCAGCCACCAAGAAGAAAGGGAAGACCAGTTCAAGAAGAATGATGTCAGGGCGCAGTATCGAGACCTGAAGAGAAGTTCATAGTTCCATCATGTAGTAGATGGAAACATCGTGGGATACAAAGCAAGATTCGTAGCATGAGGCTTCTCACAAAAAGAAGGCCTAGACTACGAAGAGACATTTGCAGCTAGTAAGAGCTTAAACACATACATGATGATCTTGATGAAGATATTAACCTTTGCTATAAGGTTTAAGATGCAATTCTATACACTAGATGGATACATAGAATATTAGTAGCATAGGAAGCTACTTGTCACTCTAGTATAGAATGTTTTCAGTGCATAGAGCACAGAAGACAGAGGGAGTATGATGCTCCGCTTCAGAGGGAGTGACTACAGAATATATTGAGGTTCGACATGGTAGGACAGGATGGGAATATTACTGATGACTCTAGGCTTTACTAAGAGTAAAGAGGATTCCAACCTTTGCTTCAAGGTTGAAGACAGAAGACCAGTGATGCTCCTGTTATGTGTCGATGCACTATTGTTCTAGGTATGGAGGTGTGGCAGAGTGCAGATGGAATCTTCCTTGGACAAAGGAAGTATGAAGTAGAGATCCTGAAGAGGTTCAGGATGATGGAGTGCATGACCACACCTATGGCATCGAACATGAAGCTATTAAGTGATGCTTCATCAGAGACGGTTGAGGCTACGATGTATCGTCAGATGATTGGGTCCTTGATGTACCTGAGACTAGATACTTGCCTTGCTGTGAAAATGGACTCAAGTACGATGCGAATCGAAAGATTGGAGGGTTATGTTGATTCAGATTGGGCAGGTAGTGCCATCGACAGGAAGAGTACTTCAGGATGTTTCTTCAGTATGGGATCAGGTGTGATCTCTTGGTTTAGCAGGAAGCAATCCTGTGTGGCATTGAGAACAGCTGAAGCAGAGTATGTCGTAGCTTGTTCAGCTAGTTGTGAGGCAGTATGGCTGTGGAAGCTACTATCTGATATATTTGATCTCCAGTTGGATGCTACTTGTATACATTGTGACAACCAGAGTTGCATGAAGTTGTCAGAGAATCCAGTATTCCATGACAAGTCGAAGCATATTGAGATCAAGTATCGCTATATCAGGGATATGGTGCAGAGAGGAGCAGTGAAGCTCCTGTATGTTGCGATGGAGGAATAGATAGCTGATGTATTGATGAATCCATTGGCTAGGCTGAAGTTCAAGTACTTCATAGAGAGACTTGGTGTTCTCCAGATTGAGGCTTCCTCCCAGAGAAAGTGATGAGACCCAGAGCCATTCTAACATGGTGAGAGGATTGGTTCCTTCCATGGTCAGATGTAAGGGCTGAGCCATTCTGTCATGGTGAGAGGGTTGCTCCCTTCCATGTTAGATATGAGTGCTGGCCATTCTGTCGAGTAGGATAGATGTAAGGGCAATTTCCATTCTAGGAATGGGGGCACCTGGTCAGTTACCAGGAACACTCAATGTAGGACTGAGTAGCCATTCTGATGTGATAGAGGGATGTGTTCCCACTTGATCAGATGTAAGGGCTGAACCATTCTGTTCATGGCTAAAGGATTTAGTTCCTTCCATGTCAGATGTGAGTGTTGTCCATTCCGTTGAGCAGGTCGAATGTAAGGGCAACTGCCATTCTCTAGGAGAATGGAGGCACCTGGTCAGTTACCAGGTAGCTCAGTCGAGGACTGGGGGCCATTCTGATATGACTGCTGGGATGTGTTCTCGTAGGATCAGATGTGAGTGCAAGCCCTTCCATCAGTGTGGTTGGATGTGTTCCCCTAGATGGATGTAAGTGCAGAGCCTTTCTGGAGTGACTCAGGGATGTGTTCCCATGTGCTCAGATGTAAGTGCTAAAATCTCTCATCACTATGATAGGATGTGTTCCTGTCTCGATGGGAGTCTTCCATCAGTGTGGTCGGATGTGTTCCCTTGGATGGTTGTGCCCTTATGACAAGTAGGTCAGATGTAAGTGCTGAAATCTCTCATCACTATGATAGGATGTGTTCCTGTCTGGATGGGAGTCTTCCATCAGTGTGGTCAGATGTGTTCCCCTGGATGGTTGTGCCCTTCTGACGAGTAGGTCAGATGTAAGTGCTGAAATCTCTCATCACTGTGATAGGATGTGTTCCTGTCTGGATGGGAGTCTTCCATCAGTGTGGTTGGATGTGTTCCCCTGGATGGTTGTGCCCTTCTGACGAGTAGGTCAGATGTAAGTGCTGAAATCTCTCATCACTGTGATAGGATGTGTTCCTGTATTTGAGTCATGTGTTCATGCCCCGATGTTCCGATCGGGAGGATTAATAATGTAAACAACTCATGTCAAGTCATTAGGTAAGTCCCCACAATTTTGGGGCACTCGAGTTATTATACACTAATTAAGGTGTAGGCTCGGGTAAGTAATGTTAGGTCGAGCCTACGTGTGAAAATGCAATTCAAGTGAACGGAAGAATATAAATAGAGAGTGAGACTCTCAATTTATCACACACATCATTCACTCTCTTAAGTGAGGCACACTTGTGGAGAAGGAAACATACTGGGACTAGAAGGCCACTACTGTTGGGAGATCTCTTACTATTTTGGTGCTGATTTTATCTCTAAGGAAGTTGCGGGGTTTTCTCCTTTATGGTTTCCCCAAGGAAAACTCTTTGTGTCTCTTGTCTCTTGTGATGTGCTTATGTTTTATTGCTGTACTTGTTATTCTCTCAGTGAAAAGATCCTAAGATCATAATGCTAGCTTATTTGATGAAAAACTAACAATTTATAGATCTGCCATAACTTTATTTTGAACATTCTTCATAGAGCTATCAATACTACCATGTAATAATAGAGTACCTCACAACCATCACAGTCAACATGAGGACCATTCCAGGGTATAAGGAAAAATATAGGACCTTATGTTTCCATGGTCCTTGTGTAGGTCCCTACACATTATTACTTTACCTTACAAGTGAGATATGGTGGCCATTTCAATATGTGTAACATTGATAAGGATGATTATTGTGGCCCATGGCATGGCTCACAAACTAAATTTAGGGTATTATGCCATATTAATTTTCTATGTGATTGATGTCCATGAATTTTAACCCAGACTACCACATAAGAACTACATATGGAAACTCTATCCTACATGTAACAATGTGTCTCATAAGTGATGTGTAGTAAGGCCTTGAGACAACACATAATCTCTATGGAGACAAAATTATTTCAACTACAAGTGGGATATGTTTGTATTTTGATATTTATAACATCGATAATCGATATCTTGTCCCACACCATGGTATAGGGTTTAAATATATGGCCTAATTTCACACCATTTGTTCACTATGTCATGGACCATCATGATTCCCTTGACCACCACATAGCATGAATCTACATAGAAAATATCTACTCTACATGTGAGATATGGTCATCATTTTGAAAACTTGTGCATAAGGGATGGTTCTTGATGCGTGACTTAAAATATAGTTAAAACTATGGTCTTAGGATATAAAATTTTCCTCTAAAGCTCATCTTCCATACGCGGGGCCCCAAATTAGCACCACAAGCCCTCCACAGGGAATCTTTGGCATGTCTGTTGGATATGGTAAAGGAAATTTTGAGGCTTAGAACAACATGGATGGTCACAAATGATACCAAAGTAAATATTCCATGAGCAATAATTTGTTGGGTCCTTAGCCACTACGTAGGCCTTATAAATGGGAGATTTTTCATGTGAGTAGGATATGGTGTCCATTTTAATTTTTTTACACCAAGTCGAGTTCAATGCCAAAAATGTAGGTTGTTGGGTGAAATTTTTAGTGTAGTCTAAGGCTCTTCCTGGGAACCAAGAATGGTTCTCATGGCATGAGCTATCATTCATGGACAAAATTTAGGGCCTTGTCGATGACAATGATTATGATGAGGATTGAATTTTTATTTTGATTACGGTTTAATTTCTTAAGGGGTTATATGATTTAGGAATAGGGGTTTTTAATGTGTCATGGTTATTGTTTAATGAGGTTATGGTCGCTATTATCATTATGGTCACATTAGGAGGTTAGGGATTTCAGGGGGGTTTAAAAAACCACCTCCAAAAGTCATTAAGATTGTACTTTTCTTTACCTATATCGATAGTTTGGGATAGAAGGTTCTACACAATTCAATGCTTACCTGTTAGGGGTTTTAGTGGCTAGGTTCCTTATGGTCACGCTATGATTTATGCATTGTTAAAAATACATAGTCACTATGGTCGCACTATGGTCACAGTGGTCACATTAATTAGGACTTAAGGGATTTAGGGGTTAGGGATTAGATGGTTAATGGGTTAGGGGATTTGGGATTAGGGAGTTTATAAGGATTTAGGGCTACATTTCATTGGGTTTATGGTCACTATGGCCATTAAGGTCATATTAGGGGGTTAGGATCTAGGTGTATAAGGAAGTTTAGGTTTAAGGGGTCAAGGGATTAGTTATTAGGGGTTTTAGTGGATAGGGGAATCACATATTAGATTAAATTGTTGGTGGCTAATCCTTCATTGTAATTTTATGAAGTGTGATAGAACTTCCATAGTACCATTATGCACCATTTAGAAGGTGTAGAGATGCCTATTTCCTTATTGTCTAGATGGTTTCATTGAGTGACCACTTTTTACTTGCCTATTTCATCATAGATTTATTTAGGATGTAGTGGAAAGGGAGCATATGGGAAATGTGTCTTTACGGGTCATTTTATAATAACCACCCTTAAAAATTAATGATTCAAGCCATCATACTTTTTATTATTATTTTTCTTAGGTATAATTCCAAAAACCATTAAAGTTCACCTCCTTGGTGGCGTTTGTTTTTCATTGGTGCATGGACATTTCCTAATCGCTATGAATATGTGCATGTGGTTTATATTCATGGATAATATTTATTTTCTAAGGAAAGTCTCATGGAAAAACCTCTAAGTACTTCCTCATGATCTATAGATGGTAAATGTGGCAAACTGATGGACTTGATGACAGATCCTAATCATAATGGAATCAAGAGCTTTAAAATCGTGACCTTCCCAACTTTGAAGGAATTGGTATCTCATGTTTGTGTCATGACAATTTAATATAACTCTTGGGGATAGATTCATGGGTAACATTTGCATGTTCTTTAACATTGTTGGGCCAGGGAAAGTGTGTAAGGAAGAATCGGACACGCAAGTGAAAGACAAGTAAAATGGGCATGCAATAGAGGAAGGCAGGTAAAGTAAGAAGCACAAGCACAGGAATAGGAAGTTGCAACGAGGATCGATGTGACAAGGAAAGGCAAATCGGAGTTTGTGGAAGAGGAAGGTAGAAGAGTTTAGGCTAAACAGGTGCAAGTCAAGGACGAATCCAAAAGGATGAGCTGTTGAAAGGCTAAATGATAGTTTTCCATCTATTTATGACTTGTACAGATAGGATGGAAGATGTTTCTGTGGCTATTTAATACTGTGGTTAATGTAATACAAGAATTTTGTAGCCAATATGGCCTCGAATTAATGTAATAACAGATATTTTGTAGCTACTTCAGTATGTAATACTTTAGTTGTACTCAGTTGACCCTGCGTGGTATTGTAAATACTATAAATAGGAGGAACCCGCTCTATATAAGGGTTAGCTTGAAGGGATAGCTTCCAGAAATAGTTAAGATTATAGAGAAATTAGAGAGGAGTTTGATAGTAGCAGAATGTTGAGCGGTAGATCTACAACTAAGTGCACAGACCATTTTGTAGGAGTTAATATGCAACTGAGTGCATAGACGGTAGAGTAGAAGAGTTGATTTAGGTTATGTGCGGATCAATAGGAGTAGATAGAAGCAATAAAACACAGAGCATTGTTGATGTATTTGTAACTTTGGAATGTATTCATCTGTATATATTATGTATTGTACCTCGATGTTTATTCTGGGATGTGTCTGTAATGTATTTGAGTCATGTCATACCCCGATGTTTATTCAAGGAAGTTTCTATAATGTAAACAAGTCATGTCAAGTCATTGTGGGTGACCCTCCTATTGGTCAAGGGTTGAATTCCCCTCAGTTGTGGGGCCCTAGGGTTATTAGACTATTCTAGAGAAGTTGACCATAGTTTATTCATTGTAAGTCAGGGCAATAGTCCCCACCATTGTGTTAAGGATAAACCTCCTTGTTGGTCGGAGGAGGCAAAGTCCCCACAAGTTATGGGGCACTAGGGTTATTAGACACTCCGAGAGATGTCGGCTCCAGTAAGTAATTGTTAAGTGAGGATGACATGTTGGAGTGGGTTTAAATTTAATGGAAGAATATAAATAAAGAGTGAGCTTCTCTATTTATTACACACACACTCACTCATTAGGGCACATGAGTGAGAAGAGAAGTTGTTGGGATCAGAGAGAGAGACTACTGCTGTCAGGAGATCATCTTTATGTTTTTGGGTTTTAATTTTGGTGTTGATTCTATCTCTTAAGAAGTTGTGGGTTTTTCTCCTTTATGGTTTCCCCAAGGAAAATGTTTTGTGTCTCCTGTCTCTTTTGTTTATTGTTGTGCATGTTATTCTCTCAGTTAAAGATCCTAAGATCATAATTCTAGCTTGAATGATACAAATCTAACATGGAATCAGAGCTAACCTGAGAAGAAGACATTGTGTAGCTGCAGAAGCTAGGGATTCTTAAATTTTGGGTCTCTCTCCACAATCCATCAACAAAAGTATGCTAGGATGACTCTCCATTGAAGGGAACATCTTTCTATCGAAGCAGAATTCGATTCCAAGCATTTTCAGTTTTGGTGTGGGAAATTAGGGCTTTCTACAGAAGAGGAATTTTTGAGTGAGCCCAGCATATGATTACTCTCCTCATCAAAATTGAAGTTTAGAGACTTGGATCAATATTTTTGGTTGGGTATAACTCTGGGAAAGTCAAACCCTAGTTTGACCCCGAGTTGGAAAAACCCTAAAATAGTAAAACTGATACGTTTTGGTACATTCACTATATCTCAGGATTGGAGAAGGCTCAGGAGCAGAAACGTGTAGAGGCCGAAGATAAAATCCTGATTTACACTTGTTGGGATGAATTAATGTTGTTTTAATTCCATTGTAGTATTTTCCTAGCCATTTAATTTGTCAATCCGAGGTTCGTATGTTTACGAAAAACCTGCAAAGTTAATGCAAGACTGAAGTGAAATTAAGCTAATCTAACCCCCCATGAAACTAAGACTAATCTGATCTAACCTCCCTTAAACTAAAACAAGAAATTGCTAATCTAATGCTGGAAGATGAAACACACAGCTGAAAGTAAATTGCATAAAAGAAAGAAAACATATGAAAAGCAACAAGACAACACATGTGAGCTCAGATAAAAAATAAAGAAATCTTAATTTACATCACAAGAATCAATCATAAATCATGAAAGCATCAAACATAAGATTATAAACAAAATCTAAGAATTCCCTTCTCCATATTACAAATTCAAGACTAACTTCTGCAATCTACTATTCTCCAAGATAATCTAAGATCTAAAATATTCTAAGATAATATCCCATCTAATAATTATTATGAAATGAAGAGAGAGCACTCACTTTTATACATGAAGGAAATAACCATCTCATAATGAGAGATCCACTATTCACTCAACCACTCAACTACTTTCCTATTATTACAAGATATGATCCCTTCAAATCCTCGACATATCTTTCACAAATTCTCCACATGTCTCTCAACCAAATATCCATGATCTTCTCCTTGGAATATTCTTTGCATAAGTATCTCCTTGAAATAATGGAGGAGATATATGTGAAGTCTTTTCTTTGAATTAATCCTTCACATATTCCTACACATTACAAAGCTCATCCATACTTTGAGATATTAATGAAAAACATGTTAATTTTCTAATATTTAATCATAAATTCACTTATAATACTAAAAATAAATAAAGTGAAAATAATAAGGTGAAACCCACATATATGTATGGAAATGGTATGATAAAAGGTTAATGGGACGATGAAATGTGAGGAATAGAGGAAGATAAAGTGGCTGAAAAAGGGACATTTCTGCGTCCCAACATACTCCCCACTTGAACTTGTTGCATGTCCTCATGCAATCGTGTATGGCTCCTCTCAAGAACTTTTGGCATCTAAACTTTGCCTTTGATTGATGATGTCTTTTTAACAATGAATATTTCCGGGGTGTGAAATACATGAGTAACAACTGACATTTCCTTATGGTTGGTTCTTGTGTGACAACCATGAATATAAAGAATGTTGGTTCTTGTGTTAACAACATTCATTTCATGATGTGAAATGCATGAGTAACAATTGACATTTTCCTTATGGTTGGTTCTTGTGTGACAACCATGAATGTAAAGAATGTTGGTTCTTGTGTTAACAACATTCATTTCATGATGTGAAATGCATGAGTAACAGCTGACATTTTCCTTATGGTTGGTTCTTGTATGACAACCATGAATGTAAATAATGTTGGTTCTTGTGTTAACACCATTCATTTCGTCATCTGTTTTCTAGCTGCATAATAATTTAACCATACACTCACTTAAAATGATAAGCTATTAATGTGCATAGAAATCATCATCGTGCATAAGAAATTATTTTCTTTATGTTTATGAATCATGCCAATATGTATATCAATGTGTATGAAGCAAAGTGCAATAGAGGATTTGTTGGAAAAAAAAATGCTCGTGAATGGTAAATGAGATGAAAAATGGGTGATGGTGGTGAAAATAATGGAATGATAGTAGTGAGTATGTATTGAATATAGTTCCCCCTCCCCAACTGATGTGGTTGCATGTCCTCGTGCAACCTAGCATGGGTTGTGAAAGAAATGGAGCATGGTGAGGGAATTTTCCAAATTATTCATTGCTATCATGTAAGGAATTGCATGATTAAAGTTTAGAAAACAAAATACCCCCACTTACCCAAGAAGTAGATGAACGAATCGATAGGAATGTAGCTAAAGCCGCTGGATCCTGGAATGTGTCACTACTACAATGGCTCTAACTGCTGGAACATGGGCAGTAAAGGAATCGGAATTGCTGTTGCTGAATCATGGAGAATATGTAACTGTAAATGCTTCTGCATCTTGTTGGCAGCTAGCAACAACCCCTTCATTTTTCATTTGAGATGAAGGGTGATCAGCCCTCTTTTATGATTTACCTATTAAAGATTATAAAAGAGTGCCTTCAGAATCCTCGATTCTAAAGGTACTCTCAATTGTAGAAGAATCAAATGACATATTAGAAGTTGATGAAATTTTTTTCATAAACTTGATAATTAGCATCTGTCAGTTTCATAAATTTTATATATAATCAATTCTATCAGTAATTAATTTACCTTATTATATATGTTGATTCAAGAGATTTGAAAGGATATTATGCTAATTGGTGTTTAAAGAAAACACATTTCGAATTCGTTTGAAGCTGGTTATTGATAAGATATTATAAGTTTTTATAATCCCTAGAACTAAAGGTGAATTATTAAATTAAAATTCTTATTAGACCTAAAAGTTCACATCCCATATGTAACTTAATATCATATCACTATTTTGTAAAAATTTCGTATATATAGCTAGTGAAAAAGCAAATAAATGAATATCATTTTGAAATTTTCATATGTCATAGTTTTATAGCTTTGTATCCTATCAAATTTGATTTGGGATATTAATGGATGGGATTTTGTAAAGTTTTAAAACTATATTTCAAAATGAGACTTTATGTATATACATGGCTTAAATGTTAATTTGGATCATTAGTTAGTTGTATTGCAAAAACACTAGGGGTTACTGTTTTGACACTATATTGTCATGTTAATAAACACGACCACCTTTCACGTATAATACAGAATAAATCATCAATTGACCTTTTTTATAAAGATTCATGACCCATATGTCAAATAAATAACACCTGTTACTTGGATCGCTGTGTTGGCATGAATATTTGGCTAACACCTTTCGTTTTAATTGACAGTTGTGAATGTATTAATGAATCGTATCAGTAGGATTTAATGTTGTATATGACTGATAACCATTCCATTTTGTGACGCTGTACAAGCTCATCATGCCAAACTGTGTGTAATCAATGTCTTGATTTACGATTCATCAATCGAATGATCCCTGATATGTAGAATTGGTTAAGATTTACAGTTAGTCGTGGCTAGTCATGCATTTATCATAGCAGAACACTGGCTGTAGTGTTCATCATCTCTAAATTCAGTTAAAATGGACAAACTTAGAGCCCTCATCTCTATCAGGTATGGAGCATGTGAGGATTTGACATTTCTTGTGATGTTTTACACCTGGGTGCCTATCCCTTCCCTCTTCACGACCCCATTCATTTCATTTTGTAACCAGGATAGTAGTGAGGAAGCTATGGCTCCGCTTAGTCGTTTTGAAATTTTAGGGTCAGAGCTTGTTGAAGCCGATGAGAAAGTTGCCCTGATATTTGAAAAGATTGGATGGGGGCAGTTCTTCAGGAGCTTTAGTGGCCATAACACGGAGGTTACTAAATAGTTTGCTTTGAGTTTGAAAGAAAACATAGCACAGATTGGGAATTTTTAAGTTTATCATTGACGAAGACAAAATCACAGAGGCTACGAAGCTTCCACAAACTGGAGAGCGATGGTTTAAAGGTGGGAAAGTGAATAAGAAGAAGTGTCAGTCCTTTCTGTTGCCGTTGCCAGCTAGTGCAAAACTGAAAATTGGGGTTTCAGTTAAGTTTCTGAAGCTAGAATGGCGAGCATTCTATGAGATCTTGGTCAAGTATGTATCGTGTGATGGGCAGTTTTCTCACCTGCATTATTATCACCTATGACTACTATTAGCATTAAAAGGATGTAAACTTAATCTAACGTTTTACCTATTGCAAAGTCTGAAAAAAATGTCGCATTCGGTTGAAACTACCATCAGTAATCCTGATAGAAGTTTATTTCATCCTGGTTTAGTCAAGATTATAATACACCATCAACTGTCTCTTAATCGTAAATCGTGGGATGAGTTTTTGATTGAATGTCAATTAGGGCTGATTCAATATTGGCCAAACCCTCCCCCAAAGACCCGTAGAAAACGAAAGGCTACTGTAAAATCTGAAGTTAATAATGTTCATGAGGATGAATCAAATGATAAAGAGCTTCAGGAAGCCAATCCACCCATAAATATTGGTATCAGTGATGATGGGGTCAGGAACGTAGCCCCCTGTTACTACGAAACAACCTTGAACCAATCCCCATCTGACAAATGCTGTAATACACCTAGAAAGACAGGGTACAAATTAACCAAAAATGAAGATGTTAATGCTGTTGATTATAAAAACCCCTCTGAGCTAAATACTCCTCATAAACATGGCGATGAGTCCATGCATAAACTAGAACAACTAGCGTAGGTGTGCTGTGACAGAGGGGGTTTTGAATAAAAAAGTCTTGTGTTTGTTCGTACGAGGAGAATTACTAGAAGCATGAATAATAGACCTACAACCTCTATTTCTATGGCTACTCAACAGAGTACTCAGCCAGTGGTTGTCCATCTTGAGGACGATGTTCCATCATTTGTTCCTGAAACTACTCATATTGATGAACCTACTCTTATAAAGAATAATAGTGAAAAATTGGCTAAAGACATTACTGAGTTGGGTAAGGCAGAAGCTGCTCCATCGTGTATGGACGCCTATGGTTCGGGTCTCGAGCCATATTTTATGAGTTTTCCATCACCTGGTCAAGACATAGATAATCATGATTCTTCTCAAGCAAATGGCTCGTGTCATGACAAAGAGGAGGAAACTCTCCAACAGGTCCTGGATAGGGTATACGAGACTAAAATTATAGAATTGAAAAATGAACTTAAACAATGTCAAGCTAATGCAGCTTTGATAGAGGTGGAAAATAAGACGTTCAGGGAAGAGTTGTTAAACTGGATTTATAGGTGGAAGTAAGTGAACATCAAAAAGAACCAATACAAGAAGGAAAAAAATCAATGATAGGTACAAATCAACATTTACTTGAACAAGTAGAAAAGCAAAAGCTATTGATCATCAGGCTCAAAGCCAAACTAGCCGAAGCCAGAAGAGTGGTCGATTTACAAAATGGAACCTGATGATTATTTCCATTTTCAGTTATATGGTGTATCTATCTATCAACAAGTAATAAAATCTTTTTTTTGCATGCCTGTAAAATTGCAGATTTTACAGGCACACATATAACTTATAGTTTCTTTTGTTATTTCTGCTAAAATTGGTTTTTTTAATGAGATTCTTCTGTTTGTTTAAAACAGGTGGGCATGTTATCACTATCCTCTACAGTTTCAGGATGTTTCGAATATTCGAGATTTCAGTTGGAAGAGGTGGATGTTTATTGAAGACTGGAATTTCGACACAGCCACGAATTTGCTAGTTCCTTTAAACCAGCAAATGTTTCAAGCTAGTTGTTTTTATTGTTATCTTCTAGTGACAAGTGTCTATTGAAGAGAGTCGATGCTCTTTGATAGTGATAGGACTCCTATAATATTGCATGCAACATTTATGGAAAAACTGAATCGAAAGACTAGTAGTATTATATAAGCTAGTAATTTTTATGAGAGTGGGGGAGGGAGTGACTGAAGAGAAACATATTCGAAATATTATTTTGATACTAGTTTTGTTCCTGGTTGAGGTTTTATCTTTGGAAGTGGAATGTGACTGGAAATCCTCAGACTGATATCATTGATCAGTATTATTTTGGATAGTCTTTTTATATTTCAGTATATAATCTTCTACTTATAATATTGATATAGCATATTGTGTTATGCTTGTGTTCATTAATCGTTATCACACTTTGTCAACGCAATATTATATTTGAATTATTATATTATTGTAACTGAATTAACCAGTGTTTCTATTGAAAATTCAAGATATAATGATATATATATATATATATATATATATATATATATATTTATGTATGTGTGATCTCATTTGTATTTTGGCGATGATTTCATTTTGAACATTATCCTTCATTCAAATATCTAATGTTGTTTATTAGTTATGAATTAATTAAACATTTCAGAAAATTCAAAGTAATTGCTTATTTCAATTTCTCTGTCAATGGTTTAAATATTTTCATTTAGATCTTACCCCTTATCTTTCTGTTCAACATTATATTAATTAATAGTTAATATAATATTCAGAATCACTCTGAGCTGAGATAGGATAGATAGGATAGTTAACATAGTTCAATTAGTATTATCTTAGTATAGTTTACATTTAACAGTTGTTAAATAGAATTTGTGTAATTTTAGAATCATTTTAATAGTCTTTTAAAATTTAGACCATTAAATGTTAAACCTTCCAAATTTGAAGACTTTCCTTAAGAAAGCAATTGTAGTATAACTTAGATAATTGAAAAATAATTTTATGGTTTGTTTAGATAGTAATAACTTTAGGATAGAGTTTTACTGAATTTTAATTTCTCCCTAAGAGAAAATTTCAGTTGGTAGCAGGACCATAACCTGCGAGATTTTTCTATTTCAAACACACCAGAAGCTGCTTTAAGTTGATTGTGTGGGCATAATCTCTTGGTTAGCCTAGGTCAGAAAATCAAGCCAACACGGCTGTAACTACTGGAACTGCTATAATGTGAAGTGGAGGAATATGAACTGATACTGATAAATAATGGAAAATGTGGAAGGCATAAAGTGGAACTGTGGTATACTCATAGATCTGAATTCATGTTTCTGTAACTGATGAAGGAGTCATGAGAAATAATGTATAGTCTTCACCCGCTACAAAACCCAGTGGTACAATTCTAGTCATGCAAATAAATGTGTCGAGGTCGAGCATGAAGAGAAATCATTGGATTACCAACCATTGATGAATGTCGTTAAGCAATGCGAGGCAACTCACTAGTGATGTCAATGAGTGCCAAGGTACCGAAGTACATCTTGCAAAGTGCGAATAGATGTGCTAATGTCGAGCCACCTACAAGATCTGACGATCAAGGGACATTGATGAATTCCCATGATTTTCAGCCAGAGAACTTGCCATTAAGGCATGCAAGCCTCCAGGTACTCAATAATGAAATCTAGTCTATATCCTAGATAAGGTGCTGAGGTCGATGGGGCAAGACTTGTTGAAAGGTGGGCCTTAAGGAATTCCACATCAGTCAATGTGAGTTGGTATAAAAATATTGGTAGGACTATTAGTGAAAAAGATCTCAGAGTCAAACAGTGGATATGGCAAGGCTATGTAGTCATGGAAAGGGAGATGGTTTTATTCAGAAGGAAAACTGGAATGGAAAAATGAACTGAAAAATATAAAGGGATGTATGCAACTTAGAAATATATGTATGTGTGAATTCATGACAGATGAAGCGATGGAAAGTGGACTTCAAGACATGGATGATGAAGGTGTTCTGAAGGAAAAATATGGATAAACAATCATGATGCAAGTTTATGGATGGTTTATGTGTAACAACCAATGTTATGATGTTTATGAGCAAACATCATGAGTAACAGCTCCTTCAGGCTGTCTTTCAAAGCATGTTTCTCAAAATTTTTGTGTTTCTTTGAAAAATCACTTCAGCAGCAAAATGCGACTATCTCTAAAACCTGAAAAAACAACTTTAGTACAAAATCCTGCATGAAAACTTATTAGTGAATATGTATTGAATATATTTCTCCCTCCCCAACTGATCTAGTTGCATATCCTCATGTAACCTAGCATAAAAATTGTGAGAAGTTCGTAAAAGAAAACATATCATGTAGAAAGAAGTATATAAGATACAAAGAAAATTACCTGTTTCTCGTGCTGGTTTCATCTGCGATTATTGTCAAAGTGACTTTAAGAAAAATAATTCAGTGTTAATCATAAAAGCAATTTCAGGAAAAAATGAAAACGTCCATTTGCAACTTTATTTTTGTTTTGGTTGTTTTAATTTTTTTTTTTTTTGTGATTTTTATACTCTATATATATATAATTTTTATTTTCTTTTGCAAAATGTAAAACAAAAGAAATAATTTTTATAATTTTATATATTTTTCTTGCTTTTGTTTTATTTTTACAACACACCAAAATAAAAATAAAAATAAAATAATGGCAAAAACACTTAAAATTGAATTTATCTGATCTACGTTCCTGGGCATTCAACATTTAGAATTTAAAAATTTTAATAGATGCGACAACGAGATGCAACAACTAGCTGTGACAGTGGCTGCAGCAACCAGCTGCAATAGCGGATGCAACAACGGTTGCAACAACCAGCTGCAACAGCAAGCTACGACAACGGCTGCGACACATAAGAAACTCGCTACGCTATGAGAAAATTAGTTTATTTTTCACTTTTATGGATTTTAAAATTAAATATCATGCTGGATCAATGAGCTGCAACACCCATTAGATCCTGCATAAATCGTCGTTAACATTAAATTCATGCATACCTTCCACATAAGTATTGATCTTCTCCTGCTATTGGTGAACGACTGCTCCACTCCATAATAGATGATTGTCTCGATCCTCTAGAGCTAATCGTGGATGTGTTTCTTAGACCTTTACTGTAAATTCATATGCTGAACTGTCAAACCTCACAAGCAAAAAAAGAAGAAGTTCAAATTCATTCTTGCGGCTTACTATTCTCATTAAAAATGCATGGAATTATCATTTTCTCCATTTTTTTTTTGTTTGAGTTGATGGGAAATAAAATCGTTCATAGTGAACAAAGCTGCACTGCAGAGATTTTTTTATTTCCTTTTACCATCCTGTGCACAAAAAGTGTTAGCCAATTGTAAAAATCGCAATGAACGTTTTCAATCCTTACTTAATGCACAGACGACTATGGAACCTAAATGCATAGATCCAAAACATATTCATATAGAGAGACATTCATCATTGAATTTCAGTTTTTAAATAGAAACATGTTCTGTGAGTTATAAACAGTTTTTCCAGAGAAAGATCAGCCCTTTTTCTGAGCTTTGTTCAGCCTTTTCTTTGTTCAACCCTTTTTCTGAGCTTTGTTCAGCCTTTATTGTCACAGCAATGGAGTTTATTGTTTTAGCTGCTTGGAACCGATCGCCACAGTAAATCTAAAAAATACCCTCTTGAAGAACCAACTGTATATTGCAAATCATGGCTTTGTTTGGTGATTTCCTCTGATGTCGGGTAAAGGAGGATGTTATGCACAAAACCCATGTCTTGGATTTTCAAAATGCATTTCCATATTCCTGCAAGTAGAGACGCGAGTCAAGGTGTTCTTATCTGGGATGCATGTTGGGCCAGCGTAGACTACCTGACAGTGTTTTGGTAATAACTTCTTTGTTTCACACCTGATTTGAATGATTACTATGACAAAAGAAAGTGGATTCATAGGGATACTTCTAGTAGAAACAGGTTTTAAAAGTCCTATGGTATGTTAGTTTTTCAACATTTAAGCTAGCATTATGACAAGATCTTTTCACTGAGAGAATAACAAGTACAGCAATCACATAAGCATATCACAAGAGACAAG
>LPNX011114330.1:0-14101 GCA_001517045.1 Pseudotsuga menziesii
AAGCCAATTAAGAAGGAAATAAACCAAGCTTGGGGAATCTCCCATTGAGGAGCACCATAGAGCATCTCCACCATTGTTTTTCTTGCAATTGAGGGGCTAGAAAAGGAAACATTAACTTGATCATTGTGGTGGAGTATGTAGACACAATTGATCAAGAAAGAAACCAAGGTTGGGGAATCTCCCATTTAGGAGCATCATAGAGAATCTCTACCATTATTTTTCTTGCAATTGAGGAGGTAGCAAAGGAAACATTCTTCCCAATATTCCCTCTAACTTGAGTATCTAGAAACAATTGAGCAAGAAAGAAACCAAGCTTGGGGAGTCTCCCATTGAAGAGCACCATTGACCATCTCCACCTTTTTTTTTCTTGCATTTGAGGAGATAGAAAAGGAAACATTCCTCCCAATCTTCCCCTTAATTTGAGTATCTAGACACAATTGAGAAAGAAAGAAACCAAGCTTGGGGAGTCTCCCATTGAAGAGAACCATTGACCATCTCCACCATTTTTTTTCTTTCATTTGAGGAGCATCAAAGAAAATATTTCATTGGTCATTGTGGTGGAGTATCTAGACACTTGATTGTTCAAGAAAGAAACCAAGTTTGGGTAATCTGTCATTGAGGAGCACCGCATATCATTGATCATTGTGGTGATGGGAAATTCACGCAATCGAGTAAGAAAATCGTCAAGGAAGATGATACCCAATGAAATCCTTCAAGAAATTAGAGAAAATAAAAGAAATGACATGACCAATCGAAGACGCTCTATGGAAACTCAACAAATTTCGGTTGTAGAGGATGTCAGAGTTCTTCCTACCAATGAACAACAAGAAATACAAAAGCATTCGCTCAAGGGGCCTTCGGTAACCATAGCAGTTAAAGAACGAGCATCACATGGAACTGATCAAGGAGTAAAACTAGGTGCACATCAAGGCCACCTGAAACCTTTGCAGATTTACTTGGATGTGGGTATACAAGTGACGAAGTTAAAGATTCATTGAATGTTGACCATATGCTCGAAGAAGACAATGTTTTTCTTTAATAAGACCTACATGTAGGGGTTAGGTCAACAAGGTTAGGAAACTCTAAACTTCCTTGCATGTTGGATTCCCTCATATAACATGGTAGTTCTTCAGTACTTGATGAGATACAAAAATTTGAAATTTCATTTAATCACTTAAAAATAAGTAAGATGAGATCAATGTTTTATCTGAGTCATTTTTACTCGACATAATTAATTCTTTTCAGTAACTCCTAGCACTTGTCGAGAGCCCATACTCAATGCTAAAAACATGGAGTTACAAACTTAGTGCAATTCCAGAGCTCCTCGCTCAACATCAACTTGGAAGGATCCAGGGCTTATGCCCAACACTTCCAATTTATCTTTTCATGTGCTTCAGAGCTTCATGCTCAACACAAATGTATCATAACTCAGTGTGTTCCAGAGCTTCTCCCTCAACACAAATATAAATACTCATGTGCTCCAGATCTTCTCACTCAACACAAAAAATCAAATACCCATGTGCTCCAGATCTCCTCGCTCAACATAAAACACCTCATCAATTATGTGCTTCAGGGTCCAGACCCAACACATAAAATCACACACACACATGCACACACACACACACACACACACACACACACACACAACATATGCAATTGTCTTACGCCAAATATATCAAACAATCACCGTGTTCATATGCAGTGGGGTCTTAGACCTAATATACAAATTAAACATCAGAGTAACATCATAATCAATGGGGCTTATGCCCATAAGTGTTAGGTCAAAATTCGGGATATTACATATGCAGAGGCTCAAACAAAGAAAAAACAAACACAACACATAGCCGAATTTAAAAATGCAAAACACTTGGTTGAGGGTGAGACTCTTCCATTGGAGTTTTCTTCCTCCTTCCTTTACATGTAGAACTGGATTAAAAATATAATTAACATAGTTTGAACAATGTGTTTACCTTTTAAAAACGGTGGTTGAAGGCTCGGCTCTTCGCCATCTTTCTTCCTTTCCAAACACCACCTTTCCCAAAAGATGTATCTCTCAACATCTCCCTCTCTAGACAATTATTCTCCCATACCATAACTGTGTACAACCCACTCTAATCGGTTATCCTATATAACCATTTTTTGTAATCTCTCCTAACCACTTCACGCCTCAAACCGCAAAAAATGTTTCCTCTAGTTGAGGTAGATAGAGAACCCTAAATGTATTAAAAATTGTACTTATCTTGTTTAATGTCTATAACTCCCAAGAGGACGCCTCCTGCTCATGTAATTATATTTTAGTACTCCTATGCTAACAAGTGCATCTTCCCTTCTTTGGTGTACAAACGTATTTGAAGTGATACTTTTGTTTTATAATGGTATATAATATATATTTTTTCTTTTATATGATCACAATAACAATTTCGTTAGTTAATAATTTAATGAGTTAACATATATTAGTATTAATGGTTTTCTTTCCTTCTATATATATAAAAGTAACTAATGTTATTAGTTTCCTCTTTTAAGACGCTCTATGGGTAATTCTCCTCGGAAGTAAAATGATATTACTATTTAGAAAATAATTATTTAAAATTACTTGGGATTATCAATAATAATCATCTTTAAGGTAATAAAAGGTTACAGGAATCCACTATTAGGTTAACATAGTTTGTTATTTTCTTGGAATAAAAGATTATAAATTTAGACACTCAAGTGAACATTCATAGTTCGCTCTTCTTCTAACTTTTTTAAAGCACTAAGATGACTCTTGTCATTAACTCGCGACTTCTCATCTATTCAATGTTTTTCCGCTAGTGGATTCATTCCCTCTTCATTTAGTCGAGTCAATCCCTCTGTCTCCTAAGTCTATAATTATAATTCACAACTTATTAAAATGCACAACATAACTTACAGTGCTTTTATTGACCATGAGCTTCTCGCTGGAAAGTTGTACATCCACATGTGCCTTGTATTTTATGTTACCGAGGAATCGAAGTAGAAGAGGGGACGTCACAAAGAATTTGAAAACTCATAAAAATGTGATAGTTATAAATTATATATTTATTTAGTTTTGTAAATCATTGAAATTTGATGTACTTCTTTGCAAAACAATAAAAAAATAATAAACATGATTATATTTAAATATTATTGTTTATTTAACATTAATATTAATGTTTCCCACACGGGTGTGGCTTATTGGCTGTTCACTTGATTATGAAGTCACATCTTGTAAATTGGAGGTCACGAGTTCAAATCACACCCGGCTTTACCCATGTCCCATGCTTGTGTGGTGTGTGGGGCACCTAAGGGTATAGTGGTAGCGGGATTGGATCCTTGGACCCCGTGTCACGTGAGTACCAACCCAGTCTCCAGTTTTTGATTCCCCTAGCAAAAAAAACATTAATCTTCAAGTTAATTACCATAGTATCCTAACATTAATCTTAATATTATAGAAAATACTAAAAGATAAAAATTTAAAGCAAAATATATTTCATATATAATTCAAGTATTTGTTCATAGATATGTTAAAATCTTTTGCATTAATAAAGAAAAAAAATTCACATTAAATGAAAATTTGCTTTCCTAGATTTTTTTTTTCAAACTCAACCTTATCATACTTAATACCCTACGCACAATTATTTTTAAATATAATGTACATTGATGTGCATAGTAGTGTTACATAAGGATGTGAGTTAATATATCAACTACATATTTTTTTTTGAATATTAGTATTTTATTAAAAATATGTTTAATAAATAAATGAGTTTTATAAAATATGTAAAATTAATTTGGTGCTTTGCATAGGATTACATATTTATATTGATTCAATTAATATTGTATTATCATGTATCCTCAATGCAACAATGCAACATTGAGAACTAATTTTTAACTTAAAATTTAAGAAATATTTATCTTAATAGTAAAGATAAGGTTTTTATATTTTTATAACTTTTGAACTTCACATTTTTAATTATTAATATTTTATTAAAATGTATTTGAAGATAACTTACACACTAGTGCTAGTAAATCTATGTTGCACACTAAGTTTGTTTAATATAATAGGACACTAACAAGGATTTCTTTTAATGGATGTTTTTCTATTAAAATTAGTGAAATTACTTTGGTGACGTTCCTCACATTACCTATAGATATTAGTTTTTTATTACCAAGTTTGGACCTCACATTTTCCATAGATCTTAATTTAGTTACATTTTTTTTACCTAGAATGTACATTACATTGGACAACATATATATGCTAGGAGAAAAAATCATGAGATAGTTATCACTATATCAAATTATCTTATAGAACATAAATAACAAATATATCAATATTCATGTATCTATAAATCAAATATCCTTATACAACAGTTTTGCTACAATACCATAAAAGGACATAGACACAATTTTCACTTTTTCCTTCTTATATTCTCAATGCATCTAGGGAATGTGGCCTATGCACCTATATCTTTACCATCATCAACAATACCAAAATATCTTGATTGCATCGACAATTATACACTTGTCTCATCATTCTCGTATATATGCCAAAGTGCATATATAGAGGGTTAAACATATATGAGTCACTGTTATTCTTATATATAGAGAATAAAGTATAAAATACATTTAAATATATAAAAAAAGGTCTATATATTTTGAAAAATAAGTTTTTTTTAAGTAACTATACTAAATAGCCTCAAAAAATATAAATATAAATGGTATACATTTATTTTAAAAATAGTAACAATATTTTTTCATATGTATAAATATCATTTTTAATAAATTTGTTTAAATAAATTAATATATTTTATGAATATTGTTATTAAATAATAAATATGATAAGAATTAATCACACACATTTACTTTTATATTTTTTTATAATTTAATATAAATTTAATTATAAAGAAATTTAATTTTGATATTTCATATAATATGAATTTAATTTTTAAAAACATTTTTTTTTTAATTTTAATTAAATTTTTAACTTTTGGAATTTGAATTTTGTTAAATTGATATTAATACTCTTTATGTAGGAATTTGACTACTAAAAACAAGAATAAAAATTAGGAAGAATAAAATATTTTATCATTAAATTAATTATCCTTAAATTAATATTTTTTATCATAAAAAATCTTCTCTAATAAGAAAAATAAATCTAAGAATAAAAATTAGTAAGAGTAAAATATTTTATCACTAAATAAAGTTCTTTTTATCTTCCAACTAACTTTTTTTTATAAAATAGATCTAAATTATCTTTAAAATTGATTGTTTATTTTTACATATATATTTATTTAAAAAGATATCATCATTTTATATCCTAAAAGATAGTTTTTAACATTTTTTTAAAGGAAAACATTTTCATAATATTATAGTGATATTTTAGCTTTGTTTATATAATATTAAGAGTTAAATCTCAATTACATCAGTATGTTAGAGAAAACCTAACAACTTAAAATAATTTGATTTTGTTTTTCAAATCATGTTATATCTTTAAGAAAATAAAGTTAGGCTCATCATACCCATTAAGAAAATAAAGTTCCTTTCACCATAAGCATGAAGTTAAAAGAAAAACTATAGCACACAATATTTTTATGTTCATTAAAAAAACACAATATTTTAATGTTAAAAAAAACACACAAAGAATTCTCTACTTGAAAATATAATGAAAGTGTTTTTTCCTCTAGCACAAAGCATGAAGTGAAAAGAAAAACTAAAACACACTATATTTTTATGTTCACTAAAAACAAACAAAGAATTCTCTACTTGAAAATATAATGAAAGTGGTTTTTTCTCCATCACAAAATCATATTTATAATATTTTGTATTTTAAAATTCAAATATAAAAAAACAAAAATCATATTTACAATATTTCTAAATTTTAATTTAAATACTTTATATTTTTAAATTCAAATAAATACATTAAACATAATGAAATAAATATTTTAAATAATCTAATTATTAACAATGAAATCTATAATCTAATTAACCTTTTAATATTTATTATTAATTTAAAATTTAAACATAATCAACTAAATATTCTAATTATTTGCAATGACACATATAATATAATTAACTTTCTAACATTTGCTATTAATAATTTTTTAATACAATCTAAAACTAGATTTAAATTTAAACTCTTAAACTATATAAACATAAACTTAAGTTTTTAAACTATAAATATATAAACCCTTAGAGTTAGTGAACTAACCTAGTTTCAATTCTTTGTTGCCATTCAAAACTTTATATCTTTGGTTCCTCTGTGGACATAAATTTTTTAAATATCCAATGTAATTGTACCTGGCAGCCCTAAATCAAAATTTTTGTTGATACTTACACCATAATCCTTCACGTTACTCCTCCACAAGATGCAAAATATGTAATCCTATCTAGAAGCCCTAAATCAAACCTTTTGTTGATACTTACGCCATAAGCCTTCAGGTTAAAATCAAAACTTTTGTTGATACTTATGCCATAAGCCTTCAGAATATTATAGTAAAACCTCGAGATGGAAAACAAAAACATTTGAAATCTTGAGTAGCCATTGTATGATAATGATATTCTTGACCAAAAATCCATTATCAAATGAAAACTGCTTTAATGGAATGAGATCGAAGGGTGAGGTTACAGTTTTGTTGTGTGCTTGTAGTAATTATTCACTATTCCTTTGTTGTGTGGCTGGAGAGAAAATTGGGTGAGGGTGCAATTTGTTTCTTCCTTGATTATGAATTGAATAAGACCTTTCATCTTGTTTGTAATATAGATGTTCTTTCTATTATTTAAGCCCTCATATTTATGCAATTATTAAGCGTTTAGTTCCAATGCCAAGATCATATTATCGGGGCGATGTTGATAAATGTGAGCTAATCCACTAAGGTTCGGGAGACCGTTTAACTCCTTTACAAATCGTATTGTGATAAGGTATAAAATTTAACCTGAGGTATTACAAGGACTTACATGTATAATCCCCTTTACTCCATACCTTATGTTATACATCACACATTCTTAATTATACTTGGTCAATATACTCTTAATTGTTTAAGGTAAATCTTCATACATACATTTATTCATGGAAAAGTTTTTGACATATAAGAATCTAGTTATGGTAATGTTTTCCATAAATACAACTTCAAGCTCATAGCAATGTTTGACTTATAACTAAATGTCTATATTTCCAATAGTAAAGTTTTCCACTTTACATATAATATATTCCGAGAAATAAATTTCCCTCTAGTATATATACATTTTATAGTAAGATATTTCCAATATCTCTATTCCTATAAAGTAATGTCTCCCATTAAAATGTCCATGGTTCATGATAAATTATGAACATATAACTATATGTTTAGGAAACACATATATTAATATATATTCATATGTATATATATGTTCCTATATATATGATCATACAAGACTTAGCACATGATTTCCTTCTGTTTAAGACATAAATTCTTAAGATACACATAAGAAGGCCATTAATACAAAAGGTTCACCATTTAAATAAGTTATCCATAACTTTCCTTGGTAACCTAACCCCAAAGTCCATATTGTTTCCTTTATAATTCCTCGACCAACGGCTTCCATTCTATTGGAAGTATCATAGTACTTAACCTTTGCTTTATAAAAGAGTTGATTATAGTTTGGAAGTAAAAGGAGGTCAAATCCAATATGCATATAATCTCAGATATAATTGAAAATATAGGAAAAGGTGTATTTGTAAAGAAAATAAGACCTTTATGAAAAGTAACCACATGTACATATAAGACTATATGATAAACATAACATGGTACCATATGTTAATGCCATAGTTTATAATACTTATCAACAAGTCAGAATTTCAAATCAAATTCCAAACTGCCATAACAGTGATTATAAATTATAATTGGAGTTTATTGGATAACTATTGTCTCATATATTTATGTTATGAGTACATTACCAATGTAATATGCCTTCATACCATAAGACACATGAATGTCCCAAATAAACTAGTATTGCATAGACTATATATATATATAACAACTTGTTTAAATACCTTTAACACATACTTTTGCAAACAATGCATATCATTTAAATCTGTAACAACATAACAAGATCTATGGATCAACACCGATTTTATTTTGGAAAAGGAAGTATATATATTTATTCCTAACTTTGTCACAAATACCTTAACGCAGATGTTTGGATTTTCAAACGATGCATACCTGCACCTATCAATGTAGAAAAAGAGGTATGCAATTTCCAGTTCTATATAATACCAAAATGCAGGCTAAGGAGTATTGATTTCCATATCACAATAAAATTAGCAAATTGTTCGCAATGGAAGAACCAAGATCCATTTCTATATTAAAGAAACAAATCCAGATCTTAAACAAAAACGTTGGAAAAGAGGAAATCAATCCAGTTCTATAATAAAACAAAGATCCAGATCTTAAACAAAGTTGTGATTTATGAAACACAAAAATAACATCCCAAGAAAATATATATCACACGTCAATCACAATCTATAATTGAAAAATTGTATTCTTTAAAGGGTTTTGAAACAAAATGTTTTCTGTTCGATATTTCAATGCAATAATATCCGATCTTCTCAAAAATTTATAGGTTGCATCTACAAATTGCTGAAAGATATATATATTCTTCACAACAAAGAACAGATGCATAGTCAAGACCACTGCAAATCATGATCGTCTGAAAATTATGAAAATTCTCTTCCCTCTATTGGCCAAAGGCCCTTATTTGAAACGAAATATTCAACGAAAGAAAAATGCGAGAGAAAAAGAAGTCAGGGAAAATAGCTTACCAAAAAACCTTCATCGAATCACTAAAAGATATAAATTCTTTAGAACAAAGAACAGATGCATAGTCAAGACCATGGAAAACTTTGTCAATTGGCTACTTTGGCCTCTGCAAGATTCTTTTCAAGATATTCTTGCAGCGTAGCCTCCAATTTAATGAGTTGGTTGGTGAAGAGAGCCCCCAGCCCCATGCCTACTACATGCTCCAAAGGATGCCTCATCAAAGGGATATTATGTATTCCGTTGGAGAGCATCTGAGTGGCCAAGTCTAGGAATACCTCACCAATGTAATGCGTGTCACTATTTCGAATACGATTTACAATCGTCCTCAGTTTTTACCAATGTCTTTATCCCCCATGAAATGTGCAGATCACATATAGGCATACCCCTTGGAAATAAAATGTGGATTTACATTCCTTGGCCACTTTTCAAAATCTGTAATCGCATTACTCCCTCTCCCGCCCCCCGCCCCCAATTCTGCTTGTGTGCCATCATCTCTTTATACATGATTCCTTTGTCCACAAGGTGAGATATGGAAGATACCAAATGTCCATGTGCCCTTCCATAAGGAAAGAATTGACAAGTTTCAACAAAACTAATGACCATGTCCTCTATGATTCATTCGATAGTTTTGGGGTTATATATATATATATATGTAAGTGGTTCACCATTGAAGCCCAATTTTACACCATGGCTGCGTCCACTTAGGAAAATATCTTATACTCACTAGGAAAGTATACATGAAATTTGGCATCATTAATCACGATAAATGGTTCACCAGCCTAATATTTCATTACATACAAAGGATCCCAAGGAGCAAATGTCCCTAGCAAGATTTGAAATCGGGTGGGTAGCACAATAACCAAATCTCCCAGCCACCTGAGCTACACCCAATGGACACACACACACACATTTTTTTTTCCTTGGAATATATATATATATATATATATATATATATATATATATTTCCTTTTTTTTCTTACCAACTTTTATATGTCTTTTACTATGCTATATGTTAACTATGTACATTGTCATCTATATCCATATATTTAGGAAAATAGTTAATGTTTTCTTTACCTTATTACCTTGAATTATAAAAAAAAATATGGAGAATACCTCCTCCTCCTCCAAAAAAAAGGTGAGGTTTATAAAGACATGGTGGTTTTATAAAAAATACCACGAGGTCATAATCCCTTGTTTTCAAGGTGATAGTGACAACTATATGTTTAGGTTTCTTAGCTTAATTTGAGTCAATATATATGATAATATTAATTCATATATATATTCAACTTTATCTCATAGATCCTCATGTTCATATAGATGCTTATAAAAATACTAGGCATGCTTCCTTAATAAAGTAACCAATCTTAGCTTTAAGAATATTGACACCATCACTAGGGTAAGGTGATTAACCATTTTTGCTAAAATGTTTCAAGGTTTTAGCCATCATAGACAGTTAGTTAAATCGTAGAACCTTTAACTATTTTTCCCATTATGCCATGATTCTGGTAATATAAAATGTCTTTTAGACATTGTTGATTATATATAAATTTTAAATGCCTCTCTCACCCATAATTTGATGAGTGTGTAATCTAGCATTAGTTATGGTAGCTAGTTTCCCTTCACTACCTCATCAAAAATGTAATGAAGGCAAGTTAAACGTTACTAGATCCCCAAGGCCTTGTTAACCATTAGCCTCTCCCTCTAGTGGATTCGTCCCCAAATCATCGTTTTAGTCATGCACACTTTCATTCTCCTAGAAATATTAATTTCATATATAATTTTATGATGCTAGGATAGTACATACAATGCCTTTTTAATTACACTCTGTGTTTTTCGGCCGTGCTCTGAGGGGATGTTACATTCTTTCCCCCATAGAAGTAACACCATCCTCGGTGTTACATATTTGTCCAAGGCTTTGTGTTCATTTCATTTAAGTTCTTATTGCTTTCTTCCTCATCCCTTGCAATGCTCTTCAGCTTTGATTTGGCCATATTCAGTATTTTTTGATTCCGGGAAGCTTTTATTCTTCATAACCTACACTTTTGCACAACAAAACTAGGTCTTCCCAAATTTATTCAGTAAATATGTTATTAATTCATAATCCAACTTAGAACATAAACAAGTCCTTTCTACAACAAAACATTTGTAGTTCATGAAACATATTTTAGCCTTTGGTTGCATTTTTATCCTCATAAGAAGGCCCAATGCAATATTACCATCAAAAGAATTCATAAGTAATTCAAATTTACTTATCTTTTTTGAAAGACGTCTTTTACTTTTGGTACTTGGATGCTTTAACTAGTCCTTAACTTTACATAGAAATCTCTTTCAATAACAATTTAACATCATTTATTTCACATAATTTCAAGAAGTAACATTTTCGAATGTACCATTCGCTCTCACTCTTGAGGGAATTTTTCTTGCTTAACTATTCATAACATTTACACCTTAAGACATGTAATAGTTTAGTTATTAGGAAAATCATCAATATGTGTTTTCTTGCTTTCATAATGAAGTTGAACAATGTTCAATAACACTTTTGTTGATGAACAAACTCTTCCTTTATTTTTTCATCTTTAACATCTCTCTGTTGAACACAGAACTCTCTCTCGAGTTGCTGACACCAATTGGTCTTAAAGTTCACCGTCAAAAGTTACTCTCCCTTTTTATTTCCAGTCAAAAGTTTCCCCCAAAATAACATCAAACAATGTCCTGTTTTCCAGATGTCAACTTTTTTCCTAGGTATTTCCATGAATATAACAGAGTCTTTCATAATTCCCCTCAATTCCTCTTTGTTTGATTCCAATAATTTCTTTTCCACCCAGCCTCCTACTTGAGTCCAGGAAAAGTTACTTTAGCAAAGTAGAGCTGGATCCTCAATTTTTACCCTTGGTGTTCCCTCAGAGAAGAGATTAATTTCCCCTCAAGCCTTCATGCTTGACTCCAAGAATTTCTTTTCCACCCAGCCTCCTGCTTGAGCTTAGGAAAATATCTTTTAACCATCAATCATTTCTTCGATTTTCATAATTTGATACTTCCAACATTTTGTAAAACATATACAATCATTTCAATAATACTTCAATTTCCTTTGGTTTACACCTTCTATCTTTGGTGAAGGACTACTTCATTAAGTCATTCGTTTAGTGGTTTTTAATGTCTATGACAATGCATAATTCTAGCCAAAGATAAACTTAGTTATGCTTTACAATGAGGTCTTACAGTAAAATTTGATAATTTGATATTGACTTCAAACTGGAGTATATAGCTTATTGTGGTTAATAAGCTAACATGTTAAAAACTATCATAAATGAAACAAAAATCAAGAGCTCTATAGGCTAGGATCATAACATGCTCATAGACTAAGATATTTAACTAAATCTTTGGGGTTAATTAATTAATTAAATCCCACCCAAGATATATGGAGAGAAGGTTTCAAAAACCTTTCCAGAGAGCCTTTACCATGCAACCATATTGTCATGATGTATAAGTAGCAAAAATGGAATGCTTCAATTTCTTCAATATATAATTCATGCCTTAATAACTTCATACATGCATCTGGTGACAAATGGAATGCTTCAAACGAAACTTAACAACCAAAATCTTTGATTTTCTGACTACAGATTTACTTAACAGGGAGGTTTAAGGACCAACTTAATTATCCTCTATCCTTAAGTTTTCTTGTACTAAATTAAGTTACAATTTATACTACTTCCTTCGTCATTGATGCATTTTAATTGGAGCAACCATGTATACTCTAGTCATCAAAGGATTTTAAGGTCTGATTTAAAATTTAATTTTCTTTAGCTTACATACACACCATTTTCATAAACAATATTTCAAAGAGTACACAACTTACTTGTGTATACGCGAGTCCATTTGGCCACAGTGTTCGAACCTGAGGCTCTGATACCATTTGTAACATACCCAAAATTACTCAATGTAAATTCTTAGAAAATGGGGTAATTTTTTTTGCTTTTACTATATCCAACAAGTCAACTATGTTAGTCTTTTGAGAGTGTGTAATCTCACAATTGTAAACGCTACTATCATTTTCATCTATTCATATAAACAAACTATTAAATTAAGTTCCAGTGAGAAGTTGACAAGAGGGATACACTAATAACTATACTAGTACAAGAATAATGATAAGAACTTATACCTCAAATATAGAATCACATTTTGTTTGCAATTAAGAACCATCAACTACAAACACTCTAATACAATTTTACATAAGCAAATATTATTCAAATAGATACAACCTTGCATTAGTTGTGTTAGTTTTTCAACTATTAAGCTAGCATTATGATCTTAGGATCTTTTCACTGAGAGAATAACAAGTACAGCAATAAAACATGAGCACATCACAAGAGACAAGAGACACAAAGATTTTTCCTCGGGGAAACCATAAAGGAGAAAACCCCGCAACTTCCTCTAAGATAGAATCAACACCAAAATAGTAAGAGATCTCCCAAAACATCAGTATCCTTCTGTCTTCTGTCAAGCCAAAGTATTTCCTTCTCCAAAGCTGTGCCACACTTGAGAGAGAAAGTGATGTATGTCACAAGTGATAAATAGAGAGACTCTCACTCTCTATTTATATTCTTCCATTGACTTGAAGTGCACTCAACCATGTAGGCTTAACTTACAATTACTTACTTGAGCCTACACCTTAATTAGTGTATAATAACCCAAGTTCCCCGAAACTGTGGGGACTTACCTAATGACTTGACAAGACTTGTTTACATTAATAATCCTCCCGATCGGAACATCGGGGTAAGACAATATGACTCAAATACATAATAGAAACATCCCAGAATAAACATCGGGTTACAATATATAAAATACATAGAAGAATACATTCTGAAGTTACATATACATCAACACTCCCTCTTAACTAGGAAGGTATTCTTTCAACACAATTTTCAGCACTGGTCTTCTTCTCTGTATCAATTGGATCATCTTCGTCTTTGAGTCATCTTCAAGTCATATTCATCTTCAAGTCATCTTCATCTTCAAGTCATCTGGATCTGGATCATCTCTCGATCTGGATCATCACTCGATCTAGATCATCTCTTGGTCTGGATCATCATCACTGGGCTGGATCTGGATCATCACTCGATCTGGATCTTTACTGCTGGATCATCATTACTAGATCTGAATCATCACTCAATCTGGATCAACACCGGTGTTATCTCATGATTCTACTCGTCATCGAAAGTCTTTACAGAGCCAATCCTTTTTCATACTGGATGTACCATCTCAGAGCTAGTCCTTTTTCATACTAGATGAGGCATCACAGAGCTGGTCCTTTT
>LPNX011114330.1:19112-30164 GCA_001517045.1 Pseudotsuga menziesii
CAAGTTGCTATACTATCCCTCGAATGGGATAGCGATTACACATTAACCCTTTCTTTTATTTGTCATTGACCTCCCTCCTAACAAGGTACCATACTTGTACTTGTACTCATGGGTGTAATCATCAAAGATAACACGTGAGTCTCTATATTTTTCAAGAGTTATCTCGATCTCTTCCACAGCATCGGGATACAGTTTCTGCATCCACCACTTTATATAACTCAAAAACCATATTAGTACCATAAATTCAAGAGCGTAAGTCTTATAAACAAGGTAAATTTCATCCATAAACAAATCTAGCTGTTAAAGACTACTTCTCTTAACTTGAGCAACTAAAATCATGTCTAAGACATTCCTCCCAACTGCAGGCTTTACTTGACGTGTGTTTAACTGTCTAAAGCCACCCCCAAGCTGGGCGACGAATCCATTAAGGTTTGGGAGGCCGTTTAACTCCTTTACAAAGCTTATTGTGATAAGGTATAAAATTTAACCTGAGGTATTACCAAGTCTTACCTGTATAAACCCCTTTACTCTAGACCTTATGTTATACATCATATATTCTTAATTATACATGGTCAATATACTCTTAATTTTTCAAGGTAAATCTTCATACATGCATTTATTCATGGAAAAATTTCCAACTTATAGACATCTACTTCTAGTAATGTTTTCCATAATTACATCTTCAAGCTCATAGCAATGTTTGACTTATACCTAAATGTCTATATTTCCAATAGTAAATTTTTCCATTTTACATATAATATATTCCAAGCAATATATTTCCCTCTAATAGATATACATTTAATAGTAAGATATTTCCAATATCTCTATTCCTATAAAGTAATTTTTCCCATTAAAATGCTCATGGTTCATGATAAATTATGAACATATAACTATATGTTTTGGAAACAAAGATATATACACTAATACAAAAGCGCGGATTTTTCCACGGAGGTTTTCCACGTTTCATACTTTGTGGTGTAAAATCGGAAGCAACAGGAACGTGTCGTCGCTGTATCGACGCCCAGCCGTCGCTGTATCGACGCAGGGAATCTTATCCATCGCTGTATCAATGCCTCTAGCCTTCGATGTCACTGTATCCACGGAGATCCGTCGCTATAGCGACGGCACCGTCTTTTGTTGACTTTTTACAAAAAGAAGGAGCGTCTTTTGAACAGAAAGAAGGCACGTCTTTTATTCCTCCAGGCACTCATACACTCCATTTCCTCAACAATCGGCGACCTGCATTGTCATGGAAGCAACAATGCTCAATTCTCCTAACAATCGGAGAGTTCTTTTGCCTTTGAAAAAATAAATCAACTATATGAAGACCTCTAGTGGGTTACAATGAATTCGGAGAAAAATGTGATGGATGTGGAAGCAAGAGGAAGAGCAGCTATCCAGAACTCTTGCAGAACCAAGGTTGGTTTTATATTTTCTGAGGGAGGGGAATAATTAATCTGCCCATTTGAATGAACTGCAAATGTTCTCACTTATTTGGGCTGTCTATGCTGTGATTTCTTACATGGGATGTGTTTGTTGATTTTGGGTTTGGGGTTTCTTGTTGAACAGGTGTCGTATAGGACAGCGTTGGCCTTGGCTTACCAGAGCTTCGGAGTGGTGTATGGGGATTTGAGCATGTCACCTCTGTATGTATACAAGAGCACGTTTTCTGGGAAGCTGAATCTTTGTGAGCATGACGAGGAGATTCTAGGAGTTCTGTCATTTATATTTTGGACATTCACGCTTGTTCCTCTCTGCAAATATATCTTCTTCGTTTTGACTGCAAATGACAATGATGAAGGTATTCTTTGTGCCTATGTGTGCACTTGGTCAATGGTTCGAGTCTCGTAGAGTGGTTTGATTTTTTTATTTTTTATTTTCCTGGATTTTTGTAATGGTAGGTGGGACATTTGCTCTGTATTCATTGCTTTGTAGACATGCAAACTTAAGCCTTTTGCCCAACCGGCAACCTTTAGATAAACAGTTGTCGACATATAACGTTAACAGATCCCGAGAAACTGCCCTAAGTTGTGCAATCAAGTCATTCTTTGAAAAGCATCAGAGGCAACGCGTTGGTCTTCTACTAGTTGTGCTTCTGGGAACCGGCATGGTGATTGGGGATGGAGTGCTCATGCCAGCAATCTCTGGTTGAAATGCTATTTTTCATGATTGAACTGCAGTTTGGAGACAACGTTTTCTCTTGAAAATGTATCAGGTGTGGCTATTGGTGGAGGGTGGAAAGCTTTGATAGCCTACATAAACTTAGGATGCTATTATGTTTTTGTTGTACCTGTTGGTCTGCTGTTGGGCTACAAGTTCAACTTTGGAGTAAAGGTGCACTAGGAATTCCCATGTTTCATGTTTTGTATTTTATGTTAACATTTCCATGTTTCATGTTTTGTATTTTATGCTGAGTGTAGGTTTTTACAAAGTGATTGAGCGATGAATTTTTGGAGTAAACTGAGTTTTTGGACTAAATCAAAATAGACAAACTTTCCGAGTGGAAAATCCACAAATCATCAAAGGGCTGTTCAAAAGTTATCCTTTCATGATGGGTCGAGTGTTTACTTAAATAGTTAGTCTGCTTTTTAACATAGTTTACTCCAGAAACTTACTATGATTTTCATGCTTTGTTCTTTATTTTCCTGCTTTGTTCGTTATGCTTCCAACACTTTGGATTTGTCTGAATCAAAACCATTATAGAAGGAAAAAACTAGTAGGGCTCCTCTTGTCTCTCAATTCCAAACATAAGAAATGATTTCATTGGTAAGCATTGCGTCCAGTGAAAGCAATAATTTGTTCATCCACCTAAGTGTAAATTTGATGTTGAAATGGGAAAACAGGGCATTTGGAGTGGGATGATTCGTGGAACTGCATTGCAGACCTTTGTTCTCCTATTGATCATATATTTTACAAACTAGAATAAAGAGGTATGAAATGATCTTATATCCTATCTAGAGATGAATTTATGGAATTCTTGTATTTGTTTATATGTTCAAGATTCTAATTCTTGATATGCATGAAAATGTAGGCCTCTACCGCCAAGGATCGTATCAAGTTATGGGGTGGTTCAATTGACACCAACATACTCCATTCTCTTTCCCAAATACATACAAGGAGACGGGTGTTATTGTTAGGCACCCTCTTTCAGAACAATTTTAAAGAGCTCTTCAATCATTTGAGGCTAGTAAGGCCTAATATTTTAGATTTGAACTCTTTTCAAGCCTTCTTCAGCCGATTGATCAGTATCATTACTGCAACTGAGAGGCATCCAAAATTAATGTACAGGGGGCATGTTGAGGTTATGGGTCATTGTTTAAAGTTTAAACCATGGTAATGAAGCATGTAATGAAGATGTGAGAGATAAATTGTAATGAAGCATGAGATAAAGATGTGCGAGATGTATGTATGCATGTGAGGGGGGTATAATAATTATGTAAGGATTATGACCTACTTCCACATGGAATTGGTCTTATGACATTTCTATTTTTTTTTTAAAAACAGTTATAGCCGTGGATATAGCGACGGCAATTTTTTTAAAAATTTCACAGCCGTGGATACAGCGACGGCTCAGCGTGGATACAGCGACGACCAAGCGTGGATACAGCGACGGCTAGGCATGGATACAGTGACGGCATGCCATGGAACGTTTCCATGGCAAATTAGGGGTCGTCTCTATTGCGACAAAAAAGTTGCCACGGCAAAAAAAACACTTAGACGTGGCAATATCCACGCTTATTCATGGATATTGCCACGTTTTTGCCATGGCAAAATTGATAACTTGTACTAGTGATATATATATGATCATAGAAGACTTAGCACACGATTTCCTTTTGTTTAAGACATGAATTCTTAAGATAAGCATAAGAAGGATATTGATACAAAAGGTTCACCATTAAAATAAGTCATCCATAACCATGGATAATTTTACGGGTGAAATTTAGCCCATGGGCTATTTTTAGGGGGTTTTCTCCAAAATCATATTCGCCATTTTGCATTTTTTGAAGCCCTGTTTCGCCCAATTTTGATGGGGTAAACTTTTTTCACCCTAAAAATAGCCAAATTATTATATAAACGATATAAAATCCTTGGAAATTAAAATATATTTTTTTAAAATATCGCTAAACATTTTAAGTTGGCGTTTTAAGAATTGGTAAGATTCACCAACATTTATACACTTTTAAATAAGTATGGTTCCTTAAAATCATCCCTGTCCATAACTTGCCTTGGTAACCTAACCCCAAATTCCATATTGTTTCCTTTATAAGTCTTCGACTAACTGCTTCCATTCTATTGGAATTATCAAAGTAATTAAGCTTTACTTTATAAAAGAGTTGATTATAGTTTGTAAGTAAAAGGAGGTCAAATCCAATATGTATGTAATCTTAGATATAACTGAACATATAGGAAAAGGTGTATTTGTAAAGAAAATAAGACCTTTATGAAAAGTAACCACATGTACATATAAGACTATGTGATAAACATAACATGGCACCATATGTGAACGCCATAGTTTATAATACTTATCAACAAGTCAAAATTTCAAAAATGCCAAACTGCCGTAACATTTATTATAAAATATAATTAGAGTTTATTGGATAACTATTGTCTCATATATTTATCTTATGAGTACATTACCAATGTAATATGCCTTCATACCATGCCTTCATACCATAAGACACATGATATGTCCCAAATAAACCAGTATTGCATAGACTTTATATATATATAATATAAAACAACTAGATTAAATACCTTTAATGCATACTTTTGCAAACAATGCATATAAATTAAATATGTAACAACATAACAAAATCTATGGATCAACGCCGATTTTATTTTGGAAAAGGAAGTATATAAATTTATTCCTAAATTTGTCACAAATACCTTAACGTAGACATTTGTATTTTCAAATGATGCAGACTTGCACCTATCAATGTAGACAAAGAGGTATACAATTTCCAAATCTATACAAGACCAAAACACAGGCTAAGGAGTATCAATTTCCATATCACAATAAAATTAGAAAATTGTTGGAAATGGAAGAACCAAGATTCAGTTCTATATTAAAAACACAGATCTAGATCTTAAACAAAAATTCTAGCAAAGAGGAAATCAATCCAGTTCTATAATAAAACACAGATCCATATCTTAAACAAAATTGCGATTTATGAAATATCAAAATAACAGGCCAAGAAATATATATATCAGACATCAATCCCAGTCTATAATTGAAAAATCGTAGCCCGCATGGGTGTAGACTGACTGGCAAGTGCCTTGTAAATGAAGGAATGTTGTAAAGGAGGTATCAAGTTCAAATCTCACCCAGACTTATCTGTGCCCCATGCTTGCGAGTTGTGTGGACGCACCTGGGTTATAGTGGCAGTCGACGGGAATGGACCCCATGTCATGCGAGTACCAGAACTGCCCAGTTACCGATTCCCCCAGTACAATAATAATAATAATAATAATTGAAAAATCATATGCAGTAAAGGGTTTTGAAACAAAATGTTTTCTGATTGATATTTCAATGCAATAATATTCGATCTTCTCAAAAATTTATAGGTTGCATCTAAAAATTGTTGAAAGATATATATATATATATATATATATATATATATATATATTCTTCAGAACAAAGAACGAATGCATAGTCAAGACCACTACAAATCATGATCGTGTGAAAATTATGAAAATTATCTGCCCTCTACTCGCCAAAGCCCCTTATTTGAAAGGAAATCTTCAACGAAAGCAAGATGTGAGAGAAAAAGAGTTCATGGAAAACAGCTTACTGAAAAACCTTCGTCGAATTGCTAAAAGATATAAATTCTTGAGAACAAATAACAGATGAAAAGTCAAGACCATGAAAAACCTTCGTGGATTGGATGCTTTGGCCTCTACAAGCTTCTTGTCAAGATTTTCCTACAGCATGGCCTCCCATTTAATGAGTTGGTTGGTGAAGAGAGCCCCCAGCCCCATGCCTACCACATGCTCGCAAGGGTGCCTCATCAAAGGGAGCTTGCTTATTCCATTGGAGAGCATCTGAGTGGCCAAGTACAGGCATACCCTGCCAATGTAACACCTGTCACCATTTCAAATGCAGTTTACAATCATCCTCGGTGTTTACTTATGTCTTTCTCCTCCAAGAAATGTGTAGATCGCATATAGGCAGACCCCCTTGGAAGTAAAATGTGGAGTTACATTCCCCACCTACTTTCCAAAATCCGTAATTGCATTAATCCCTCGTTCTGCTCACGCGCCCTCATCTCTTTATACAAGATGGATTTTACACAAGGTGACATATGGAAGATCCCAAAATTCCAGGTACCCTTCCATAAGGAAAGAATTGACAAGTTTCAACAAAACTAACGACCATGTCCCCTATGAGTCATTCAATTGTTTTGGGGTTATATAAAATAGTTGATGTTTTCTTTACCTTATTACCTAGATTTTAAAAAAAAGATGGAGAAGACCTCCTCCTCCCAAAAAAAAATGTGAGGTTTATAAAGACATGGTAGTTTTATAAATAATACCACGAGGTCATAATCCCTTGTTTTCAAGGTGATAGTGACAACTATATGTTTAGGTTTCTTAGCTTAATTTGAGTCAATATAGATGATAATCTTAATTCATTCATATATATATATATATAGCTTTATCTCATAGATCCTTGTGTTCATATAGATACTTATAAAAATACTAGGCATGCTTCCTTAATAAAGTAACCAATCTTAGCTTTAAGAATATTGACACCATGCATAGTATGTATAGAAGATTAATCTACCACCATGCATGTATACCTAAACATGTATATGTATCATGTGTGTCTATATATATGTGTATGTGTGTACTTTAGTTAATCTATACATTTTTATATACTAACACAGGTAATAATAAATATACTTTGATATATGTGATAGCATATATATATTTGTGTTAAATATATAGAATATTGTATAACTAATATATATCTCTACTAATATATTCAACATGTATATTAATATACATATAAATATAGATATTAAGATTACATATACATATTATAAAGATCTTAATATATTAAGATGCATATAAATATATACATAATATAAAGTTTGTATGTTTTGAAAAATAAATTGTTTTAAGTTATTCATCTCATCTAAATGAAGATAAACAATGGGGTGTATACATTTGCTTGGTAACAATGTTTTTTACATGTAAATAAATTTTTTAATAAATTTGTTTAAATAAATTAATATGTTTTATGAATATATGTTATTAAACAATATTGGTGGTAAAAATAATAATAAGAATTTATTTTTATAAATTCTTAAAAAAATTGGTGATAAATATTTGTAAAAAATTATTTTTTATAAAATTTAGATTAAATTATAATTTTTTATTTTATTTTGAAATTTTATATACAATTTATCTATGCATTTTTTATAACATTTTAATCTAATTTTATTTAAATTTCAAAACTTTTAGAATTAGAATTTTGTTAATTTAGTGTATTTAACCTTGTGAGGATTTGACTACTAAAAACAAGAATACAAGTTAGTAAGCTTAAAAAATTTTAATCATTAAATTTTATAAAATACCTTCTCTAATAAAAAAAATTTGATTCAAATAATGTTTAAATTTTATTATTTATTTATATAAATGCATCTATCTCAAAAAAAAAAACATTTTATATCTAAAAAGAGTGTTTAACATTTTTTTAAAGTACGGAAATTTTCATAATATTAGAGTTATGGTTTAGCCTTGTTTATATAACATTAAGACTTAGACCTCCATTTAAATTAGACAAAACCTAGCTACTTAAAATAATTGTAAAAAAACATGAGGTCATGTTATGTGGCTAAAAACAACTAGGCTCACCATAATCATGGAGTGGGAAGAAAAACTATAGCAAGAGAAAAAAAAATCCTAACAATGACATAAAATATTCAAACATGTAATCAAACCCAAATACATTACAAATTATACTTATTTAACACTATATTAAAAATTAAAATTTTAATGATCATAACAAATACATTTAATTAATTAAATTGTATATTCTTATCAAAGTTTGGGGATTATGAGATATTTTCCTCAAGATAATATTCAAATCAAAATTAGATTAATGGTAGAGAAAGAAATTTATGGTTTTCTTCCATGGGGTACTTTGATGGAGCATCAAAAAGGGATCAATGCTTGTAACATACCCAAAAACTAGAAATAAATATTTATTTATCCAGAAAAACATTATGTTTAATTTTATTGTAGGATTTATGACCAAGTGTTCAAGGATGACTGTAATTGGAGAATTATTTATTTTATTAATTAATAAATGGAGACACCTATTCAAGGGAGACCGTTAAATGAGTGTTCACTGCCACTAGGAGGAAGGACTAGCTATAAACGGTTGGTTGACAAGTGGTAGCACCGACATTCAATTTGTAGTTTGCAGAAGCACAATCCCTAAAAATGTGGTCATGTTCCCTGAGAGGGGGGAGTTGAGCTGGGTGGCTCATTAAATCCAAACTGACCCTAAGACCTAGGCAATATTATATAAACCATCAAATTGAGGAGGAGGCTCACCACTCATTCTGATTCCTGAGAGAATGACTTTGTGATTGCTGCAAACTGAAAAGTCAAGCACACAAAGAATTTGATCACAGGATAGCTAAAGTGAATTGCTAACAAAGTCTGCTGTTGAGCTAAGTTACAGAAGTATGTTGTGTAGTAGAGACCTCTATCCTAGTGGTGCAGTGAGCAAGCTCTGGGGTCCTAAGCAAGTGTTTGGATGCTTCAGGAATGGTTGGGTGGAACAATATCCCTTGGGTATTGGTCCCATTCTCTGTAACTTTCAGGTTCCAACTCTCCCATTTGTCTATGTTATTATTTATTTATGTTGAAATTTATTACAAACGGTTGGAATTTAGTAATAGAAAGATACTAATTTAGATTTGGACAATAATTATCCCCTATATTTTTCCTCTCACCAAAAGTATTGGTGACATAATCTAGCACAGGGGGATATAAAATTATGTCGAATAAGTAGAGTGGATTAAATGATTAAATATGCATTATTTATATTCCAGAGTATAAGCATATTACCATAGTTAAATTGTCCCTTCTCTAACTTAAGAAGTTTGTATTTTTTTTTAAAATAAATATATAGATCTAACCCTTAAGTTACTTTAAGTGTTCTTAAATCAAAATAAGAGTTTGTAGAATATTCAAGTAACATTACAGAAATTTGAATTTCTAGATCCTTTGATTTTTTATGGGTTCAGATCTTTAATTGTCCTAGGAATATCAAGTTGAGATGATCAATGAACCTTAGCACTTTTTAAAGGCATTGGGTTTTAATTGATATTTTGTGCTAGTAATAAGATACAACTAGGGTTTTAAGCCAATTCCACTTTATTTTTAAATGATATTCTAGATAGGGGTCGCATATGGTTCTAGACTATAAAGAAGTCAATATGTTTATAAAAAACCAGACATAAAATGATATTTATCTTGGAATGCTACAGATATTTATAAATCATTGAAAACTAGAGAAATAGTGAGGGGTTAAGTTTATTTCTTCCCATGCAGTCAAAGTTTTTAATTGTTAACTAAGAAAAATAAATTACTCTACAACAAATCCAAAAATGAAATTTTTTAATACCATGTCTATCAAATCCTGTATCACTCGAAATACTTTTTAGGACCGGTTACTAGCAGTTCTTTATAATCAACAATTTCAATAACTATTAGAAGACAAATCTATGTAAATATTACAGTAACAAATTCAAGTAGCATAAACAGAAAAATATATAAATAGAAGAAATACGTTTCATGTGAGAGAAGGTAATTTTTGAGATCTTCTTCATCTTACGGATTCGACAGGAAGAAATTTCGTTGTATCTCTGTTCTAAAAACAAATCCTATTTTTTTGTGTGTAAAACCTCAAATTTTACACACTGCATATCTTTTACGATTGTTAACCCATTATACTCGGGTATTTCTAAACCACAGGTCTAATTATATAGAGAACTCAAATCCTCATTATTAATGCCAAAAATAAAATAAAACTATTCTATTGTTTTAACAAAACATCTTTGTTAGGGGTTTGTAAGGAAACTGTTGTTTTCATTTTAAACCAGTAAAGATTCGACCTCATCTTTGTAAAAACTTAGTTTATACCATGAGATAAATCTCAAAACCCTAACGTTCACAAAGTTACAACAAAGGTGACAAAACCTTTAAAATAGTAAAACTTGGCCCTTTGTTCATAGCCTTAAAGAGTGTCAGCTTAGATAACTAAAGACCACGTGTTATGAAGAGTGAGAGGGAGAGGGGGACGGGGAGGGGGAGAGAGAGATGGGGGGAGGGGAAAGGGAAAGGGATATGGAGAGAGAGAGAAAAGAATTGGCGGTTAGGGTTTTAGAGAGAGAGAGAGAGAGAGGATGAGAGGGGGATGTTGTTGAGTGGGGCTTTGGAGGGAGAGAGAGACATATTTGGGGTTAGCATATTAAACATATAGATTTTTGGAGTTAAGGGTTTAGAGAGATAGATATAGAGATTTGAGGTTGGAGGTTTAGAGAGAGGGATTAGTGTTAGGTGTTTAGAGAGAGAGTGAGAATATATGGGTAGTATGGATAGTTAGTGGTGCAGTGGAGAGAGAGATAAGGAGGGGGTGTTACATAGAATCACCGTGGGTTTTTTGAGGGGGAGAAAGAGAGAACATAGGTTGGGGGTTTAGAGAGAGAGAGAGAGGTGACAGGTTTAGAGAGAGAGATAGAGTGATATTGGGGTTTATGGAATTAGAGAAAGATATTAGGTGTAAGCTTTCTACAGAGAGAAAAGGATAGGGAGAGGGAGAGGGATAGAGAGAGGGAGATTGGGTGTAAAGTTTTTGGAGAGAGAGAGAGGGAGGGAGAGGGAGAGGGAGAAAGAGAGAGAGGGAGAGAGGGAGAGTTAGGGGAGGGGAAGGGGGAGGGAAAGAGGGAGAACCAAGGGAGAGGGGGGAGAGGTAGATAGAGAGAGAGAGGGAGAGGGAGAGAGGGGGAGAGATAGAGAGGGAGGGAAAGAGAG
>LPNX011114336.1:7600-56457 GCA_001517045.1 Pseudotsuga menziesii
TCGATGGTATGTCGTACTATCTGGCACATTGTAAGTTGGCATCATGTAAATATGCACATCAAATAAAATAAACCACAACCAGCTACAGCAGTGCAACGTTGAATGAAAAGGGAATGATTCCAAAGGATAAGGGGTGGGGGGATGTCAAACCTTGGTCTTTGGGGGAAAAACCCATGTGTTGCCACCTTGTTTTGATTTTCCATCTTCCCTTGTCAACCTCTTTAATGTTTGTTGACATTAGTTGAGGGCAGTTATGGCTGAGTAGTGGTGGGTGTGGAGGATTTTCAGTCCTTGCCCACGTTCCCACTCCACCAGTGGATTCTTCCTCCTCACGTCGCATGGGAAGAGGAGGCATTGACTCCATTCTCCCATGATGACGCTCTCCCCATTCGTCCATTCTGTCTGTTCATCCGCGCGTGCATAGGAAGGTCTATTCGTTCCTCATGGTGGTCTGCTCACCCTCACGCATAGAGAGTTGTTCACTCTCACACAGGGACGCGTAGGCAGTTGGCCTGGTCTTCATTTTCATGGTTGTGGTTTGTGCAAGTTTCCCCTTCACGCAGGGAGTGCAGTATTCCTCATGCATAGATCGGGAGACTGTAATTTCTTCCCAGCGCAGTCTGTGTAAGTCTTCTCCAGCGACTTCGACTGTGTAAACCAGGGCTGTTGTTTTCCCCACGTTGCTGGTAATGTATACTGATACGTTTTTGGGATTGTTGTTTTCCCATGCCGTGAGTGGTATTTGTTGTTATACCTTGGTGCTGTTGAGAATCCGTCCTCTTTCCATCTCGGACTGTGCATGTGTGTTCACTTCTTCCGTTGTGGGACTGTTGTCTTCCCCACGTTGTGGTTGGTTGTTGATTGCCACCTCTGTGCCTGAGTTTCCCATGGCTATGCTGGGAGTTCTATTTCTTATCCACTGTGGGTTGTGGATTGTTGCCATCGTTTGCATTATGAGTGTGGGTTGTTGAAGTACCCTGGTTTTGGGTGTTGTTGTTGAGTTGTTTTGGCCACACTAGGGCCAAGAACAACTCTGAGTTGTCTTGTGGCTTGAGCTGTGTGTCACCTGTTGGTTGGGACTATCACCTGTCGGTTGTCCTTGCCTTCTTCACAGGGCTGTGAAGGGATTGTTTTTGTTGCATGTATACAGTGGTTGGTCTTCGGACTGTGCTGGCTTGGCCGATTGTTGAAGGCCTGGTAAACTCAGTGGTGTTGGTTGCTGATTGAGTCCCCTGGCTATGTGTAAGCCTGCGTTGACTCTTATCCTTGGAGGAATCATGCTAGCTTGGGGGTGGCAGTTTTGCTGAGAGATTGATGAGCACGCTGGCCTATGGTTGGGTGGAATGTTATAGCGACGTAGCTAGTTGCGGGATAAACTCTTCATCAAAAAGATAAGTAATCCTGATTGATTCCATCTCTGCAATTATATTGATGTCAAATGAATTATGATGAACATGTTAAATGCTAGAAATGTATATTTTTTCTTCTGCTATATGATTTAAGAATTATACATCCTTGTATGATGTTGAATAACTGTGTACCTATGCATGTTCTATGCATCTCAGTATGCATTTGCATTGAGGAATTATGCATCCTCTCTGCATTATGCTTAAGTTGTTTAATTTCAGCATTTATTTATCCTTTTCCATGTTCATGGGGTTGTTTGCCCAGTTGTATGTGGTGTTCGTCGCGTCCTCTTCGCCGGTGTAAGGGTCGAGGATGTGACACTTAACCTTGGTTTCAATTTTCAAAGGATCATTGAATTTTACTAACCTTACATTTTTTATAAAAAAACTTGTCCTTTTGTGAAATGCTATAATTATTAGGACAAAGTTTAAATAATTTACTTAAGGCTTATTTTATAGTTCTATCATATCTTGGAGGGTATGTTTGGAAACTATGGGAGGAGTCAACGATTTCCATTCATGAAGTGAAGCATTATTTTTCACAAAGAATAATAAGCTCTCCTTGTTGATAGACAAATTTTGAATCCTATTTAGATGGCTTATTAATATCTACATGTATGGAAGTATTTAATTTGTACTAGTCATCTAATTCTGATGTAAAAGTAATATAATGTTCATACAATATCTTTTGAAATGAATAATTATTATTATTGTATATTTATATTTTATATACTTTTAAAAGACAATATTAATGACTAATTTATATAATTGACTTTCATATATGATGAATACAATACACTATCGACAATATTTTTCATTGAAGAAAATTGATGCATGGTTTAAGTTTATTTTTTATGAGGATACATATCAAAATGATTTACAAGAGAGATTTGCAAAAATAATTTATTATAATTCTAATTAACTACTTGTGTGCAAATATTTGAAAGAAACAGAGCATAAAGAAAAGGGCCACTTCATTAAACTAACCAGAAAACAAAAATGGAGAATACATATCTGTAGAAAACATGTTTTTGCGTGGATGATTGTGAGGGAACCATGAGGTATTAGCTCAAACAGTTGAAAACCCACTTCAAAAATGGGTTTGTTTACCTGTATTCGAGGGACAGTTCCCAAAAAATGTAGGAGCAGTGAGATATTCGGGCCTGTTTAAGCCGTATTTTTCCAGAAATTCGCTAGACTTCCAATTGTAAGATCTATTTTCTGGAGTTTGTTATGAGCCTTCTCAGGAATTAGACTTGTAGAAGGGGGAAGGTCTCCATAGATATGAAGATTAATTTACTCTCTTTTGAAATCATTTATTTTTTGTAAATTTTCTTTGGAAAGAGTTGAGGAGATGTTGCAAGGGGGAAGCACTCTGAGAATTGGAGGGAATTTTCTTCCCAAAATTTATGCTTTGCTTCTCTGGAGATTTAAGGATGGATGTAATAGTTCAGCATGGAAGTAGGTCATGATCAGTATTATTGTTTTGTAACATAGTTCTATCACATCCTCTTCAATCTAGTTTGAGAATTTATTTTCCAATCTATATAAAAACTCATGTTTATATCTGCTATGTCTATATTTCTGGCATATGTATACTCGGTGGTTGTATGCTAATATCATCTTCATTATTCCTTGAATTGTATGTTATTCTTCAATCTGTTTTAATTGATCACATAAGTGTTTTAATGATAAACTGTTCTTATTATTTTAATTATTCATCTTGTCAAAAGATACATGTTTAAATTAGAATGATTGACTTTCCATTGTCATTCTGATTCAAATAGTATTTATCTTAATTCAGGTTTTAAGGTAACATTAATATTAACCATGCTCCTTTCCTGGATTGGATAGAAGCAGATTAGTTAAAATTTAGTTTTAATTTAGAATTTTAGTTTTGTTTATGAATGGAAAGCTACAGTTTAACAACTACTAAATCGGTGTGATTTAGCAGCAGCTAAATCTGTGTATTTACAATTATTGAAATTTTTTATTATAGTTAATTATTTTTCATCTATTAAAAATTTTGTGATAAAATCTTTTAAAAACCAAAAAAGACTCCTTAAGAGAGAAAAATACAGATTAGACATAAACACTTAATTTTCATTTAGTAGTTGTTAAATATGAATTTTATTGTAGATAGATTAATATAGTATGTAGATAAATAATTAGTTTGATTTTAGTTGTTTTAATTAGGATTTAATTTAGATTTTATTAATTAGTTTAGGATATACTTTTTCTAAGTTAAAGTGATAGGACTCTCCTTAAGAGAGTGAAAACTTAGATGGTAGCATGACTATAACCTGCTAGAATCAACTAATCCAAACACACCAGAAGTTGTTGTAAGCGACTTGTGTGGGTTGATTCTCCTTAGTTTGCCTCATACAGAAATTTCGACCAACAAATGGCACTAGAAGGAGGGCGATGAGGTAAAACACATGGTTTTTGTTTTTTATCTTTTTATTATTTATTCATTAGCCATTTATCCTCCATCTCTTATATTTCAGTACATTATATATTATTCTTCTATGCTGTCATGCACACATAATAGGGTTGGATAGATGGTAATCTAACCAATTTGAGTCAATTTTAAATTATGTGTTATTATAATTATATTAAACATCTATTCTATATTTAAATGAAATTAGACAATATTATTTTCACCAAGCTACTATTGGTCTGTTGAGGATGATCTCACAGTAGAGATTGAAACGTCGAGAATAAGATACCTGAACGCAGTTTCATACCCACCTATGTGTTATTAATTATGGCTCATTCCCAAATCCCTACATGGGATTCCAACACAACATTGAGCCTGCATGGACCATTACATGAGCTTGAAAAAAAGGAAGTTACTTTCTTGCCAAAGTTTGATGGTGAAGAGAATATAACAACTCTCGAACATGTTAGAAAATATGAGTCTGTATTACACTTACTTTAAAGATTCTACCCAAATAGAAGGAGGACGGTTATTGGCATGTAGAATACATGTTGCTATATCGTTCAGTGATATGTTCTTCCTCTCAGCCACACCATTATGATGTGGTGTGTATGGAACTAAGTGTTCCATTCAAATCTCCTATAATTCACAATAATGTTGGAACTCTCTTTTAATGTAATCTCCTCCTTTATCATATCTTATGGACTTCATTTTTTTCCTGAAAATATTCTCAACCATAGCTTTAAAAACTTTAAAAATTTCAATGACTTCTGATTGGTGTTTCATGAAGTATATCCAGTGGAACCTAAAACAATCATCAATAAAAGTAAGGAAATACCTGCAAGCAATAATTGATGTTGTGGGAATTGGTCCTACCACATCACTATGTATTAATCAAGTATAAAGGAAGCTCTATGTTCCTTCCAAACTTCATACCTCTTCTCTGGATGCTTACCTACCAAGCAACCATGCCATACTCCATCAGAAGTTTTTATGAGAGGAAAACCTTCAACCATTTTATCATTATAGAGTTGTCGAAGATATTTGAAATTGAGATGCCCAAATATCTCATGCCAAATATTACCGGTGTTGTTAGCATGAGTCAATAGACCTACAAGAGGTGAGATAGGAAAAAAATGTGAGAACTCATAAGCGTTAGTGACATGATTAGCAATACCTTTCACTATGATCCATCCAATACATTTTCTGTGATTTCAACTGAGCCAGAGTCGAATGTAACTCTCTTGGGAGCGCCTGTATGGGTCATCTAATAAACAAACAACAAATTAGCTACAAGGGAGGGCACATAGAGAACATTTTTGAATTCACCATGTTGTATTTTAACTAAACCTCTTCATGTTGCTAGAATTTAGGACTCATATCCCATGTGAATACTTGGTACTCTTGATAGTGTGAGGGTAGAGAAAGAATCCTTGTCAGTAACAATGTGGTTGGATGATCCAAAACCAATCAAATAGGATGACGACTGAGTAAGGCCAAACTTCAATGCATGGATCCTCTCATGATATTTTACCTGTGGTCCAGCATCAAACTTCTTTGCTCCATGTGGAAGAGAAATGTGGTTACATTCAAGTAGGGTGGACAACTAGTCGATATTCTTCTTCATACAATGTATTTCAGGATGAAAACCCCTCATACAATAAGGACACTTTGTCTTTTAAAACTTTTTCTTATTATGAGAGCCTTAAGCTCCTTTGAAATACTTCTTACTCTCTTTAGGACTCAAATCAGATGCTTTCAGATCCTTCTCCTTTGTACACCCTTTAGCTTGCACATTGGTAGAGTATGTCATCAAAAGAGCTTGGTTGTTGGAAGTTTGGAGGACTCCCATCTAGACCAACCTTTCTTTCTCTTGTATTAAGGACTCGACAAATCCATCAAGTGAAGGCATCTTCCAATTGGGAATGGAAGCTCTTCTGGAATGGAAGGTAGAGACAAATACAGAATACTCAGAACCAAGTTTTTCGAGTACAGAGAGAAAAAGTTGGCCATCCTTTCTCTCTATTCCACATTGCTTACACTGTAGTACAAGAGACTTGAATTTAGTAAAAAATTGATGTATGGTTTCTAAACTACTGGGAAACAATGATACTAGCTCGTTCTCTAGAATGTGTCCCTAAAGCTCATATTGCTTTCCAAACAAGAATTCAAGATTCTCCCAAGCTTCTCTAGGAGTCTTCAATCCTTCAAGATGAAAGAGGAGGTCTCTTGAGATGTGAGCACAAAGGAAGCCAAAGGCTTCATCCAACCAATTCAAGAATTGTTTTTTCTTAGTAGGACGATACAGTTTAGTCTCTCATCCCATTTTCATCCTATACAGGCCAATATTGCGCTAGGATACCTGCATATTTTCCCTACAATTAGCATAGTTGAAGGGTGTTAGGATCCGGGGTAAGAAATATTGATTCTCCATCAATTATACTTCTGATCAGTCAATTTCTTCAATCAAGCTATGTAGCACCTGTAAGAAAACAATGCAAAATATAAACAAAGTCACACTATGTCAGAATCAAGACTTCCCTCTCAACGTGTACACTTTTTTAGGGCCTTTCATGCCCTAACTGCCACTCTGAATCAATCTAGAGTTAGCAAGGCACTCTTTGTGGGACTTCTGTGGAAAACCAACCAATTCTAGTGTACAATGGCGAGTCGACAGACTTGAAGCTTTCCTGAGGAGGATCTGATACAAGATTAGAATTAATGTGCCATTGATCTTTAGGAAATGAGTGTAATTATATTGAATTATTATGCAGTGTAAAGGATTGAATAATACCCACTGGAAAAAAAAAAAAAAAAAACAAATCTCAGAGGAAACATAAAAGTATTGCTCAATATAATTACAATATAAAATTCATTAATCCCATCAATATAGAACAATGTTACAAATAATGGAATTCCAATCATGTGGATAGGATTCGAATCCAACAACTCAATCTAACTGCAAGGCTAACTAGAAGTGTCTAAATCACTATCAAAGCTAACTATTTAAGCTCCAGTTGTCTAATTCAGTCTCTCAATCAGTTATAATCAGTTAAACTAGTATATCCACATGCATCCATGCAAGACTGACGCTAACAGAACTGGAGGACATCTAATTGAATGTAACTAGACCATAACTAAGATTGAATACTCACCAACTACAAACAACTAAGGAGGTTGGTGGCGACCCTCCCAGTAGCTCCTAAATTGTAGGGATTGGTCTAGGAGGCGCACAAATTGATGCATGAATGTGTAATCAGTTGAAGTTATCCTCTATCTATGTTCCCTACACTCTAGTGACTGGTACATGTGGCCCCATTATTCCAAGTGGACCCAATAATAACTAAATGACTCCTAAGTTACGAAAATATAATCTGACAGACCAGTTTGGACAAGGGAGGATTATAAATCCTAACAATTGTACTGAGAATTTGCATGTGCAGTAAAAAAACTACCTTTGTGTTAGTTACATTTTAGCCAGTCCTATGGTTATTTCATACTCAAATTGCAGAATGTTGTTATTAGTTTCGTGTCATTCCTGTGGGATTCATCATGGCCCTCCTTTGTCGAGACTATTCCTGTCGACTTCAAATCATCATCTAGGAATCAATATTAGAAATGAAATAGTACCGTGAGATCTATATACATCAATGATAGACACCCTCGTTTTCGAAAATAGGTTTACATCATCTAACTTTGATCGAAATATTCAACTAAGTGTTCGAAATCAAATCATCTATTCACATTTGGGGGAATGTACTAGAGTACCTTGGGAATAATAGACATCAATGGTGATCTACCTCGAACTTGTTAACGGTTTTCATCATTGACTGGTAATCAAGTGGTTTCTACCATGTTTGACATCAAGAAATTGTAATCACATGGACAGAATCGTATTTTGTTGACGATGACATGAAGAGCCCAGATATTTGTTAAGCACTCATTGATTTCCCTAGTTTGCAATGGAGTATTTTTATGAGTCCTAGCATAGCTCCACATTTGTATGGTCGTGGCTATGCTCAAATTTGCATCTATATGACATAGATCTACATTGTATGTCTGGTAGCTATGTCCAAGTTTGAGTCTTCTTCGCATGGATCTACGATGTATTCTAGTATCCATGATTGAATGTACTTCACATGAATCTACATTGTATTGGTCAATAACCATGATGAAATTCATATGGACATGAATCAAAGAGTTGATGTACTGCAAGATAAGCTAGGTTGTTGAAGATATCTGATCAATATGTTAGAAAAAATGGCACACGGAGAGGGGGGATGAATCAGTGTGTTCTAAATATTAAACCATTTTCAATGTTTAAAGTATTATTGTTGATTACAGATTTATAGTTATGATAATGTAGCAAGTATAAAAAATAGAATGATGATCATCAATCACATACACATGATAGAGACAGATAAATATTCATTTTATTTGAGCACCTACTCAAATGAGACTGCAACCTCTGTTTACAAATTCCTTCTTATGGAGAGCACCAACCCTCATGTTTTTCTTAGTAACTACTAAAATAACATTTTCCAGCTACTACTAGATGGAAGCACCAACTTCCACTTGTATAGGATCCAACTTGTACAAAGAAAACAACATGCTTTTCTTAGCACCAACTAAAATCACATTCTCCTGCTACAACTGGGTGGAAGCACAAAATTCCACTTGTACAGAGAAGACAACATGCTTTTCCTAGCACCACCCTTCCACCAATGTTTCTCAAATTTAAATGTGTTAAGCACAAATTGTAGAAAAACATATATACATTGCATACCAATCTTGTTCTGATCTTCTTTTGGAGTTATGCACCTTGGTTCCCCTCGTTATCTGTGTTCAGGATATTCAGAGTCCTCTTTCATTCTACAATTATCACTTTACCAATGATCCATCCATCAGCTTCTCTATCTACAAAGAGCTCAATTTTCTCTTTCTATCTCCCATCCTTTTATAGAAGTCAATATGTAACTTATTTACCTTCTCGTGTGCCTAATGGTATATTTCCATAACTGATCAAACTAGTCGATGGCTTATGATAGAAAAGAAGTCCAATTTTTAGTTAACCATGAACTTCTTTAATGAATCTTCATCCTTTGGCTTCTTCCGCACTTGTCATTTTCTGCAATAAATCAGGGTTTTCGCACTCCTCATTCCATAGTATAGGTTCTTCCCCAATAATTTTGCACCATTGATCTTCTTCGGGCTCTCCATGACCGTTGGTCTACTAAGGAAATTAGATATCGGGTATGTGACTTTTATTGATATAATTTCATGATTTCCACTTTCTATCTTTCGTACATCCTTTTCTACATAATCAATCTGCACCGTCGATTTCTTGTACAAAATTTCTGGATTGTTGATCTTATATCTGGTGCCGGATGCGGATCCCAGGTTTTCAACATTTTGTTAAAAAAATTCTATACTTTCTACTTTCGGAACACTCCCTTCCGCTATAGGCTTTCTAAACTCACCTTTTCTGCATGTGGAAATCGAAAGTCGGGAACCTCACTTCCTTGACTTTTGAACTTCAACTTCCTGCACTTTCGCACTTTCACACTTCCGCACTTCCACACTTTCCTCTTCCGCACTTCCGCACTTCCAGCTTCCACACTTCCATGCTTTTGCACTTCCGACTTCCACACTTCCATAGTTTCACACTTTCGGCTTCCACACTTCTACACTTCAACACTTTCATACTTCTGCACTTTCGATCTTCCATAGTTTTGCACTTTTGAAATCAGAAATCTAACTTTCTTATTCTTGAACTTTTGGATTTTCACCTTTTTGGTCCCGTATAGCAACACTCATTTTACATCGTCGATTTCTTGTGTGGGTTCACTCTTGACCATTGGATCTGTTCATCCGATTACTTTTCAGACTTTTGCATATTTTCTCCTAATCGTTGACTTCTTTTGCAGATTCATTCTTTTCCATCGGATCTATCCATCACAATAATTTTGGATTTTCTTTGGACCGTCGATCTCTTCTTCGAGTTCACTCCTGAACGTCGGATCAGTTTATCAAATTTTATTTCAAATTTTGGTTCTCACAATATTTTTGAGTCCAGCCTCTGTTTTAACTCACCTCCTAGTTGAATGAGCAGAATCATTCACAAATGTTGGATCTTAATCCAACTACATCAATGACAAACTTCAAAATACTATAAAGTGGATTGACACAAAATTCTGCATCTAACCTCTTCTTTTAAACCACATGCTAGTTGAATCAGGGGAATTGCTGATGACTGTCATATTTGAATCGGCGGTGCACTCCAAATGTCATAGGGCAATTTACATTAAAATTATGTGCACATGAGAAGTTTCTTCGACCGCGTTAGTTCTTTCAGCAAAATCGCTGTCAACTATTTATTTGCTTCCACAATAACCTCGTCCATTGATTATTATGTCCTTCATAGCTATTTATTTCCAATTTCACAAATCGACCCTTCCTTTATCTTCTCTCTATTCTATCAGCAAAATTTATTTACCGCCATCAATATTCTCCAAGATTCTTCTGAGTCTTCTGCTTATCTGGATCATATGCTTGGAACTATGTTGTACCATCAACCATGGATTCTTCTGAGTCCTCTGCTCATCTGGATCATGCTTGGAAATATGTTGTTCCATCAATGACAACCATTTCACTTTCTAATTTGTTTCCATTTGTTTGCACAAGTAATGGATTCCTCTAAGTCCTCTGCTTATTTGAGTCATATGCTTGGAATGGGGATTCCTTTGAGTCCGTTTCTTATTTAAGTCATATTATTGGAATGGATTCTTATGAATCATTTTCTTATCTAAATCATATGCTTGGACCTGTGGTGCCATCAATGACAACCAAATCACACTCTGCTCTGTTTCCATATGACCGCAAAACCTCCAACAATCTCCCCCTTTGGAATTGATGGAAATCTTCAACTTCTGGATGTATGATATACTTGTAATCACCAATTGTTTATCATCTGTCATAAAATCAACTTCTTCCCCTTTGAAATCAATGTCAAATCAGACTCTATAGCATAGCTCCCCCTATCAAAGTGGACAAGTTATTTGGAGTAAGATATGATAACCAACATATAGGCCTCAAAGTATATTCAAGGGAATCATCAAACAAAAAGAATTTATCATGTATTCCTCGTTATTTTCTTCAAGCATATATATTGTTTAGCATTGTTTCAAACCCTCACACATCATCAAATCCATCATCAAGTGGTGTTATGGACAATTAACAACAAATGTGTCCAAGTGCCATCAATCAACCATGTTTGTGGATACCAAGTCTTTACCATGTCATAGGACCATCTCCAAGAGTTCAGGATCACAAATGACCATAGAATGGGTCATTTGGCCAAGCCCCATGTTCCAATACCCAAGTCACATTATTCTTGTCATATTATTCATGTCATCCAATACCATGTCCTTGTTATTTTCCTTCCATTGCCATGTCTTCAATTTTTTTCTTTTTTTGTCATTGATCATGTACTCCATGTCATCAATTCATCCTTTTCCAATAATGTGTTTTCATCAATTCTGCTTCACCAAACTTGTCTTCAATCTGTCCACAAACTTGTCTTCATTTTGTCACAGTCAGGCCATTTGGTTTCCCATGGTCATCATCAATCTGTTGATCCAAAAAAATATAAGTCACCACAACAAAAAATACTCAATCATATGTAGATCTGAGATTTTATTTCTTTATCTTTTCAACAAGCAGATATGTCTTCAAAAGCCTTCACAATATTTGACCTTCAAGAGTCTTGTCAAAATACTTGCTTTCTAAAATTTTGAGTGAAACAAGTAAAATCATATGTCTTTACTGTGATTTCACACAAAAATCATACTTTCTCCCAATAGTTTCGAAGGGATCATCCTTTTCATCTAATTCTTCAGTTTATTTCCTCAATCATGTGATAGTCATTTTCAATTTTTGTCTACACACAAGTCTGCTATATACTTTGGATGCCTTGTATATTTTCAACAAATATTATCATGATAGTACTGCTGGCTACTCTTAAGGAATGAATCAATCATCTAGTAACTTCATAAAAGGTATTCATGCATCAAAATCATCCCTTCACTTTATTTGCTTCAACTAGAGAGAGTCCATGAGATCACAAGAAATTACTCTTGCCCCCCCTATCAATCAGTACTCTTAATATGGGTGATTTTATCGTGTTCTTCTATCAAATGCATCATCTGATATGAATCTTGGCTCAATGATTTGAACCCCTGTGCAATGTCTTCATACAAGCTTGTTTCTTCTTTTGTTGTTGTGCAAATGACTTCAACAATTATTCAGGATTTATAAGGCTTAATTTCATCATTGTCATCAATATGGTGTTTTTGTACTCCTTGAGGAGCTTCTCAAGTCTTTATTTGAATGCTTCATAAATGTGCATCATCAATCATGGACCTCATGCTCAATGCTTTATCTAGATCCAAATATATATCTACAAATTTAAAAGGAAAGCTTTTGGCCACTTCACATTGCTACTGAACTTACTATATATCGATTTCACCTTAGTCACCCTTCAGTTGTTATTAACAACAGTCGTGTCTTGTTCCTAAGTCTACTTTTCCAGTCATCTTAATGTTTAGTTATCATATTAAATTTTCTTTATATCAAAAACCTTCGCAAACTACATCCAAATGTGTTCAGACTTCATCCTTCTTCTCCTAATTTTCGTTCTTACTGCTACTGAGAGTCAATTCTTCTCAACCTTCATCCTTGTCTGCCTTCCTTCCTTCTATCAAGAATTGAAATCCGATCCTAGGACCTATTATTTTACATGGAGTAGCCATCCATTTTCCTTGAGTCCATCTTCAAATTTCATGGAATCGGGATGTATTAAGGACTTTGAAGGACCTCAAACATGTCTTTCCATATGGAATCCATATTGTGTTCAATGATGAACTTTATTTACATTCAACATAACATTATTTTTTATCCATTCCTGAGAATATCTTTCGTTGTGATCATTAGTCCTTTGGTCTTCAAATATTTTTGCATTCTTCTTCTTCCAAGATTCATCTACCTTCCTTGCTGATGGATATGAAAGAATCCTCATTGATTGTATTCTTGGACTTGCACATACTTTGCATTTATCACCAAATCCACCATAGGTGAAGCATGTTAATGTGTGACAGTTAGCAACAAAATGTCCAATTTGATCACATGTCCAACATCTAATTGTTTTAATTCAGCTTCCAACACTTCTTCTTCCATGGAATGTGCAATCCATATCCCTATGACAAAAACCACTACATGCATAGAAAAAACCATTAAATAATTTCCATACCTGGAATCAAATGGTCCCTTCTGTAACATAGACCTTTTTGTTGATTATGTCCTTCTTGATCCTTGTTGATCATGACACTTTGGTCTATTGTCTTTATGACTTCTGTATTTCTCTTCAATTTTTTCTTGAGATGGCTGGGGACTTTCTACTTCTTTAGAATTCCTCTGTGACTTGTCAAATCCTATTCTAGTCTTGTCATGTGGAGATCTTTGATGGTTGACAATGTGATCCAAGATCATAGAACATTTTCCAAACTTTGACTTATTTATTAATTCATCATTTACCTTGACCAAACCTTTTAAAGAAAGAATTTCATGTTCTGGTCTTTGGAAAATTTCAACTTTCATATTGAATTGCCTTCTTAGATCTTCTTCAAAGTTGTTTTTAGTTTGTCTTATCAATCCTTGACATTCCTCTTGATATTTTTGCAGTTGATCCTTTATAGAATGGTTTTCTATTCTGAGTTATGAGAGTTCTTTCTTATTTTGTTCAAGAATTCCTTCATATTTATCTACTAGAGTTTGACATACCTTTTATTTTTCATTTAATTGTCTTGACATGTATTCTTCAAGTAGCTATGCTGCTTTTCTTTCTTGACAGTTTTCTTCAACATGTTTTTTGATCATTTTTCTTAAGTCATCAATATTTTCTAATGCAGCTACAAGTTCTTCCTCATAATTCACAATACCTTCATCAACTTCTTCACTCATATGAGAGTAATCATCACATTGTGAGTTATTACAGACAAAGTGTTTAGGAGAACCTTTACCTTCATGGTTTATTGAGTTCATCAAGATCATACTGGCTTCAGTTTCCCTTCCTTTAGCTGAATATAGATCCCTTAGTTTGTCTGAAAGCTCTTTAGCTAAGAAACATTGTCCTACCATTCCTTTGACATGATCAAGTAATCTGTCTAGTATAATTTCTTTGGATTTTGAGTTGTAAGTTCTAGATTATTTATAAGTTGTCAATTTCACTTTCTTTGGATGGATATAACCCTTTACCACTAAAATCCATAAATCATACCCAGTTGATTGCAAGTACCACTTCATCTTTACACTCCATATTGCATATACATTCTCATCAAATAGAGGTGCTCCATTTTCTAAATAATCAATGTGTCTAAGGATCTCCTTCAAGCTAGTTAGGCTCGTGATGAAGGCCTGGATCTAATACCAATTCTTAGACACAATGGCACACTGAGAGGGGGGGTGAATCAGTGTGTTCTAAAGCTTAAACCAATTTCAATGTTGAAAGTATTAATGTTTATTACATATTTATAGTTATGATAATGAAACAAGTATAAAATAAGGAATGATGATCATCAATCACATACACAAGATAGAGACAGACAAATATTCATTTTATTTGAGCACCTATTCAAATGAGTCTCCAACCTATCTTTACGAATTCCTTCTTGTGGAGAGCACCAACTCTCATGTTTTTCTTAGTACATACTAAAATAACATTCTCCAGCTACTACTGGATGGAAGAACCAACTACCACTTGTACAGGCTCCAACTTGTACAAAGAAAAAAACATGTTTTTCTTAGCACCAACTAAAATCACATTCTATAGCTACAACTGGGTGGAAGCACCAATATCCACTTGTATAGGCTCCAACTTGTACAAAGAAGACAACATGACTTTCCTAGAACCACCCTTCCACCCTTGTTTCTCATATTTAAATGTGTTCAATGCAAATTGCAGAAAAACAAATATAACATTGGATACCAATTTTGTTTCGATCTTCCTCTAGATTTATGCACCTTGGTTCCCCTCATTATCTGCATTTTGGATATTCATAGTCCTTTGTCATTTTGTAATTCTTACTTTACCGATGATCCATGCATCAGCTTCGTTGTTTGCAGGGAGCGCAATTTTATCTTCCTATCTCCCATCCTTTTATAGAATTCAAACTGTAACTTCTTGACCTGCTCGTGCACCTGATGGTATATTTCCATAACTAATCAAATTGTTTGATGCCTTATGACAGAGAAGAAGTCCAATTGCTGGTTAACCATGAATTTCTGTAACGAATCTTCATCCTTTGTCTTCTTCCGCACTTGTCATTTTCTATAACAAACCAGGGTTTCCGTAGACTTGGTTTCATATTTCTGGTTCCACAGTACAGGTTCCATGCCAATCATTCTACACCATTGATCTCCTTTGGGCTCTATGTGCCATTGATCTACTAAGCAAATCAGATATCGGGTATGTGATTTTTCCTGATATCATTTCATGATTTCTGCATTCTGTCTTCTACACATCCATTTCTTCTGAATCAATATGTGTTTCCGATTTCTTCTACAACATTTCTGGATTGTTGATCTTAGATCTTGTGCCGGATGCGAATCCCAGGTTTTCAACATTTTGTTAAACAACTTCTATACTTTCCACTTTGTGCACACTCCCTTCCACTGTAGGATTTTCACACTCACCTTTTCTGCATATGGAAATCGGAAGTCGGGAACCTCACTTCCCTGGATTTTTAACTTCCACTTCCTACACTTCTGCACTTCCTCACTTCTGCAGTTCTGCACTTCTGCACTTCCGCACTACCACACTTCCACACTTTCGACTTTCGCACATCTAGCTTCTGCACTTCTGCACTTTCAGCTTCCACACTTCCACACTTCCACACTTTCACACTTCCTGCTTTTGCACTTCCACACTTCCTTACTTTCATAAATCCACACTTCCTCTCTTGCATAGTTTTGCACTTTCGAAATCGGAAATCTAACTTTTCTTATTGTCAAACTTTTGGATTTTTTCCTTTCTGTTCCCGTACAACAACACTCATTTTGTACCGTCGATTAATTTTCATACTTTTGTAGATTTTCTCCCAACCATTCATTTATTTTTTGGATTCATTCCTGTCCATCGGATCTGTCCATCACAATAATTTTGGATTTGCTCTGGATTGTTGATCTCTTGTTCGAGTTCCCTCATGACTGTTGGATCTGTTCATCAAATTTTATTTTAAACTTTGGTGTCACAATAATTTTGCATCCAACATCTGTGTTAACTCACCTCCTAGTTGAACGAGCGAAGTCATTCACAAATGTTGGATATTAATCCAACCACATCAACGATAGACTTCAAAATACTATAAAGTGGATTTACACAAAAATTTCGCATCCAACCTCTTATGTTAAACTGCATGCTAGTTGAATCAGAGGAATCGTTGATGACCATCAGATTTGGATCCACGGTGGATTCCAAATTTCATAGGGAGAATTACATTAAAATTCCACACACATGAGAACTTTCTTTGACCTCGCTAGTTCATTTAGCGAAATCATTGTCAGCTATTTATCTGCTTCCGGGATCAACCTCTTCTGTTGATCATGATCTCCTTCACAATGATTTATTTCCAATTTTGCAAGCCGACACCTCCTTTATCTTCCTCGCTGTTCTATCAGCGAAATGTCTTTACTGTCGTCAATCTTTTCCAAGATTCTTCTGAGTCTTCTGCTTATCTAGATCATATTATTGGAACTATGTTGTATCATCATCCATGGATTCTTCTATGTCCTCTGCTCATCTGGATCATGCTTAGAACTATGTTGTTCCATCAGTGATAGCCATGTCAACTTCTGATTTGTTTCCATATGTTTGCACAAGCCATGGATTCCTCTGAGTCCTTTGTTTATTTGAGTCATATGATTGGAATGGGGATTCCTTTGAGTTGTTTTCTTATTTGAGTCATATGCTTGGAATGGATTCTTCTGAGTCCTTTTCTTATGTGAATCATATGCTTGTAACTGTGTTGCCATCAATGACAACCAAATCACACTCTACTATGTTTCCATATGACCGCAAAACCTCCAACACAATGAACTTTTTCCTCAAAGTGATAACTTGTTCTTGCAAAGCCTTCACCTATCCTACTCCTCTAGACTCATTCTTAGGGGGGCATTCTATTACACATATTTCTCATCATCATTATATAATGACAATCAAACATGAGTATTTTTCTCAACTCCCCATGTTTTGAAGTTGAAAGTGGGTCAGGATAAGTGATTTCATGCCTTTGTGTTGATGTATTTGTAACTTTGGAGTGTATTCACTTGTATATCTTATGTATTGTACCCCGATGTTTATTCCGGGAAGTGTCTATAATGTACATGAGTCATGTCATGCCCCGATGTTCCCATCAGGATATTCAATAATGTAAACAAGTCATGTAAAGTCATTGTGGGTAACCCTCCTATTGATTAAGGCTTAAAGTCCTCGCAGTTGTGGGGCCCTAGGGTTATTAGAGTATCTTAGAGAAGTTGGCCCTAGTGAGTTATTGTTAAGTCGGGAATTAGTATAAATAGAGAGTGAACCTCTCTATTTATCATACACTCACTCACACTCAGTTGTAGCGCATAAATGAGAGAGAAGAAGTTGTTTGGACAAGAGAGAGCGAGAGACTACTGCTATTGAGAGATCATCTTACTATTTTTGGGTTTTTGCTTTCAGTGCTGATTCTATCTCTAAGGAATTTGTGGGGTTTTCTCCTTTATGGTTTCCCCAAGGAAAAACATTGTGTTCATTGTCTCTTGTGTTTGATTGATGTGCTTGTTATTCTGTCAGTTAAAGATCCTAATATAATTCTAGCTTGAATGATAAAAATCTAACATGGTATCAGAGCTAACCTGAGAAGAAGAAACTGTGCAGCTGCAGAAACTAGGGCTTCCTAATTTTTGGATCTATCTTCATATATTTTCAGAAAAACAAGGTTGTGCTGACTCTCCTCTCTAGGGCGCATCTTTCTGTCGAAGCATAATCTAATTATGAGCATTTTCAGTTTTTGACCCGACACTACTGCCGAAAATTAGGGCTTTCCATAGAAGTAGAATTTTTGACTGAAACCAGGCCTGGATTGATCTCCTCCTCAAAATTGAAGTTTAGAGATCAGGATCAAAGTTTTTGGTTGGGTAGAACTCCAGGAAAGTCAAACCCTAATCTGCTCCTGAACTAGCTCTACAAAAATCCAATTCTAGATTCAGATACAACATCTTGACCTAGTAAGATCTAAATCTTTTGTATTTCCATTTGAGGTTCTCAGTTAATATGTCTCATCATACCAAGCTTGATGAAAATCTTGACGGAGTTGATAACTTTCGAGCCTGGAAGTATAGGATCTCCCTGGTCCTCAAAGAAAATAAGTTGGACTCTTACATCAATGAAGAGGTTCCAGTTCCAGAGAGAGCTGAGGCTAAGGCCTTACACAAAAATAAACTGGTCATGGTTAAAAGGATTATTGCTGATTCAATCAAGGATCACCTCATACCACAAGTTTCCTCCCTAAAGACACCTAAAGCTATGTTTGATGCCATGACCAAACTGTTTGAAGGAAAGAACATAAATCGGAAAATGAATCTAAGAAACCTTGAAGAATCTAAAGATCAAGAATGCGGAAACCATCCTGTATTATTTTTCAAGAGTCTCTCAGATCAAGGAACATCTGGAAGCAGTAGATGAAGAAGTGGAGACTTCAGAAATTGTGATGAACACCTTGAATGGTCTCCCTAGATCATGGGACTCTTTTATTCAAGGGATCTATGCAAAAAATAAGTTAGTCAGTTTCAGTACACAGTGGGAGGAATGCTCACAAGAATAAGCTCGAATAGCAGCTCAAGAATAAAAGATGGGAAGTGAAGATCAAGCTCTCACAATACACTCCAAGAAAAGCAGAAGAAGCCATTAGCATTCCATAGGTAAGCACTTCCACCAAAAAGATAACACTAGAAGAGATTTATCTAAACTTAGATGTTATATATGTGATGAAAAAGGACACTTTGCAAGAGACTGTCCTAAAAGCAAAAATAGCTCTCACAGAAGAAGGGAAACAAGAGAAGACATCATGCTCATGCTGTAGATGATGATGAACCTTCCACAAAGAGAATCAAACAAGAAAGTGATGATTCTTCAAGTGATGAAGAATATGTTTTGATTTCTGCTCTCACGGGAACTATCACACATGGAAGAAATGATTGGATTATAGATAGTGGTGCTTCCAAACATATGATGAGATTCAAATAATCCTTTGTGAAACTGTCTGAACATGAGTCATCTCACAAGGTGAAACTTGGGGATGACTACCAGTATCCAATAAAAGGTAGCGGTGAATCCTCATATAAGCTAGACTCTGGAAATTCTATGAATATGAAAGATGTCTTGTTTGTACCAAGATTAAAAAAGAACCTTCTCTCCATATATACATTGGATGCAAAAGGAAAGAGGGTCGCATTCATAGATGGACAAGTTCTTATGTGGCCAAAGGGAAAGACTATTAATGATGCAATAGTGATTGGGGAACAAGAAGGAGGTCTATACAAATTGAAGGGCCAACCAAAACACGCTTTGGTTCATGAATCGGTAGAACCAAATGAACTTTGGCATAGAAGGCTTACACATGTGCATTACAGATCACTACCACTTGCAAGAAAAGTTGTTGAAGTTCTTCCATAAATACAGACAAAACATGACGACGTCTGCAAAGGATGTGCGAAAGGGAAGAACACAAAGAAGACATTTCCAAGTAGCGAGAGCAAGGCAAAAGGAATATTGGAAATCATTCACTCTGATGTATGCAGTTTGATGTCATCCAGTTCTTTAAGCAGGTATGTATACTATGTTTCTTTTATTCATGATTTTTCTAGGAAGACATGGATATACTTTATGAAGAACAAAGATGAAGTATTCAGCAAGTTCAAGGAATTCAAAGCCTAGATCGAGAACATCATGGAAAAGAGGATCAAGACCTTTCAATCAGATAATGGTGAAGAATTCGCATCAAATGAATTCAAAGAGTTACACAAAGATTCAGGGATTAAGAGGGAGTTATCCACTCCATACAATCCACAATAGAATGGGGTTGTAGAAAGGAAGAATAGAACAATCATGAAAGATGCAAGAACAATGGTGTATGTACGAAACTGTACTCCACACAGAGTACTCGAGAACAAGACACATGAAGAAGTCTTTTCCGACAAGAAACCAGAAGTCAGACATATTAGAATATTCAGCTGTCCTATATACATACACATTCCAAAAGAAAAGATGATGAAGTTAGATCCTTCAGGAAAGAAGGGTATATTTTTGGGATACTCTGAAAGCTCGAAGGCTTGCAGAATATACTTCCTAGGATTCAATAATATCGACACCAGTAGAGGTGTAACATTTGACGTAGATTCATCTTACATCAAATCTAGAAAGAGACCTGCTAAAGAACTTGAAGAAATAGAAGTACCCAAAATTCATGACACAACCATGAACGAAGAAATTCAAGAAGAAGATCGAGAATTAGAAGAATCTCAAGAACCTGTAGATCCACCTAAGGAGAAGAATCCTCACAAGAGGAAACCTTCTTGGGTACAAGAAGTTATCCAAGGTGTAGAAAGACATGGGGCTCTAGAAGAAACACACAGAGGAAGAAATAGAACTAAGTCCTGCTCCAGTTATGTAGCCCCGCTATGTGACATTATTGATAAAGAACCTTCCAACTATGAAGAAGCGTCAGAAAGGAAAGAATGGAAGGATTCTATCATCGAAGAGTATCAATCGATCATGAAGAATGATGTTTGGGATATTGTCCCAAGGCCAGAAGAGAAGTTTGTTGTAACTTCCAAATGGATCTACAAGATCAAGCATGCTGCAGACGACAGCATAGAAAAATACAAAGCAAGATTTGTGGCTCGTGGCTTCTCCCAGAAAGAAGGAATAGATTATGAAGAAACCTTTGCACCTGTAGCCAGATACACTTCTATTAGATTAGTACTTTCTCTAGCTGTAGTAATGAAGTGGAAGATACACCAGATGGATGTCAAGACTACTTTCTTGAATGGTGTAGTGGAAGAGGAAGTGTATGTGGAGCAACCACTCGGTTTTGAGTCACATGACAGGGAGTCTCATGTGTGTAAATTGAAGAAAGCCCTGTATGGTTTGAAACAGGCACCTAGGACATGGTACAGTAGAATTGATGGCTTTCTATCCAATTTGGGCTTTACCAAAAATAAAGCAGATTCCAACCTTTACTATAAGGTTGAAGAAGGTAACACAGTGATACTCCTACTGTATGTAGATGATGTGTTTGTAACAAGTATGGATGGGTTGATTACTGATACAAAGAGGAATCTTGCTTCTGAGTTTGAAATGAAAGACTTGGGTATGATGCACTATGTTCTAGGCATGGAGGTATGGAAGAATGTGGATGGAATCTTCATCGGACAAGGGAAGTATGTAGTAGAGATCCTAAAGAGGTTTGGGATGATGGACTACAAGGCTATAACAACACCTATGGCATCAAACCTGAAGCTATTGAGTGATGCTTAGTCATAAGTGGTTGATGCTATGATGTATCGTTAGATGATTGGTTCCTTGATGTACCTAATGAATACAAGAGCAGATATTTCCTTTGTTATGAACACCTTGAGCCAATTCCTGACATATCCGAGACATGTTCACCTGATTACTACAAAGCATATTCTGAGGTACCTAAAGGGTATAGTTGATTATGGGCTCAAGTATGAGGTGAATTAGAAGCCTAACCTGGAGGGTTATGTTGATTCAGATTGGGCAGGAAATGCCATCGATAGGAAGATCACTTCAGGGTGCTGCTTCAGTATGGGATCAGGTGTGATCTCTTGGTTTAGTAGGAAGCAGTCCTGTGTGGCACTGAGTATAGCTGAAGCAGAGTATGTCGTAGCTTGGTCAGCTAGTTGTGAGGTAGTATAGCTAGGAAGATACTGTCTGATTTATTTGATCTCCAGTTGGATGCTACTTGTATATATTACGACAACCAGAGTTGTGTGAATTTGTCTGAGAACCTAGTGTTCCATGACAAGTCGAAGCATATCGAGATCAAATATAACTATATCAAGGATATGATGCAGAGAGGAGCAGTGAAGCTCTAGTATGTTACGACAGATGAATAGATAACTGATGTGTTGATGAATCCATTGGCCAGAGTGAAGTTTGAGTACTTTAGGGACAATCTTGGTGTTCTCCAGATCGAGGTTCCTTCCAAGGGGAAGTGATGAGTCCGTGATACTTTCTGACATGGTGAGAGGATTGGTTCATTCCATGGTCAGATGTAAGGGATAAGCCATTCTATCATGATGAGTGGATTTGTTCCCTGCATGTCAGATATAAGTGCTAAGCCATTATAATGTGACTATAGGATTGGTTCCTACATGATCAGATATAAGCACTTAATGTCATTCTCTGAATGGAGGCACCTGGTCAGTTACCAGGAATACTCATCCTAGAGATGAGGGCCATTCTGATATGACTGTGGGATGTGTTCTCATATGATCAGATATAAGTGCAGGGCCATTTTGATGTGATTGAGGAATGTGTTCCCACATGATCAGATATAAGTGTTGAAGGCCATTCTTTGGGAGAATGGAGGCACCTAGTCAGTTACTAGGAATCCTTAGCCTGGGGCTGAGAGCCATTCTTATGGAGTGTGGTATTGGTTCCCATGTGATCAGATGTAAGTACAAAGCCTTTCTTTGGATGCAACGTAGATGGTGTGTCCTTCCATGCCACTAGATATAAGTGTTGAGAACTTCCTTGGATAGTAGATGGTGTTTCCTGCTATGTCGGAGGATATAAGTGTTGTGCCCTTCCTTGGATAGTAGATGGTGTGTCCTGCTATGCTAGAGGATGTAAGTGTTGTGCCTTTCTATGGATGGTAGATCGTGTGTCCTATTATGCCAGTAGATGTAAGTGCTGATCCTTTCCATGGATGATAGATGGTGTGTCCTATCATGCCAGTGGATGTGAGTGCTAGGCCTTTCTGACATATATGACTGGATTAATTCCTTTCATAGTCAGATGTGAGTGCTAGGCATGCCTTTCTGACATGGTGGTGGATGTGTTCCTCTGATGGTCAGATGTAAGTGCTGGGCAGGCCGTTCTGACTTAGGGTCAGATATAAGCACTGAATAAGAACTACATGGAGGCTAGGCCTACAACCAGCATGAAAAAGGGCTGGCTCTATAGAACTTCCTTTGACGAGAAGAATCATGAGATAGCACTTGTGATGATGATCCAGTGATGATGATCCAATAGTGATGATCTAGATCAAGTGATGATCGAGATCTACTGATGAAGATGACTTGAAGATGAAGATGATGAGAACTCAGTGATGATCTAGTTGATACAGAGAAGAAGACCAATGCTGACAAATTGTGTCGAGAGAATACCTTCCAAATTAAGAGGGAGTGTTGATGTATTTGTAACTTCAGAATGTATTCACTTGTATATCTTATGTATTGTACCCCGATGTTTATTTTGGGAAGTTTTTGTAATGTACTTGAGTCATGTCATGCCCCGATGTTCCCATCGGGAGATTCAATAATGTAAGCATGTCATGTAAAGTCATTGTGGGTAACCATCCTATTGATCAAGGGTTGAAGTCACTGCAGTTGTGGGGCCCTAGAGTTATTAGACTCTCTTAGAGAATTCAGCCCTACTGAGTTATTGTCAAGTCAAGAATTAGTATAAATAGAGAGTGAGGCTCTCTATTTATCATACACTCACTCACACTCAGTTGTAGTGCATAACTGAGAGAGAAGAAGTTGATGGGAAAAGAGAGAGAGAGACTACCACTGTCAGGAGATCATCTTACTATTTTTGGGGTTTTGCTTTTGGTGCTGATTCTATCTTGGAGGAAGTTGCGGGGTTTTCTCCTTTATGGTTTCCCCAAGGAAAAAAATTGTGTTCATTGTCTCTTATGTTTGAATATTGTGCTTGTTATTCTCTCAGTTAAATATTCTAATATAATGCTAGCTTGAATGATAAAAATCTAACACTTTCCTTGTGGTCAATGTGCATTACCTGTATGCGTACCTCCTTTTTTCCTTGAACAACCAGAGATGCCACAACCACTACCCTTCATACAATGAGCGATCCACTTTCGGTAATGATCTGTATTAGTTGACAAAGAGTGGTGCTCAAGTTTTAAAGGTAAAGAAAATATTCAAGAGGATTCTCGAAGCTTGGCTTCGTGGCAGCCTCATCCCTAGACTTCTAGACAACCTAGCTTCAATATCCATCCTTAAAGGACCTTCCTTACACCTCACCCATGAGATCCTCAACCTACCTTACCCCACCATGTCTATAAATATTGGCTCACCCCCGATGGGTAAAGGGAGGAATATTATGCTACAACATCAAAACTATGGCAAAAAATAGTCAAGGAGAGTGAGCATTTGGTAGACAAGTTTGAATATTTGGAGGAAAGGTTTACTTTAGAAGAGGCTTCTCAAAAAAAAGTATTTGGTTGTAATTTATCTATCTATTTCATTTATGCAAATAAAATTTCCTTTCCCATGAATAATATTGTGTATGAATCACTTCTTTCATTGTTGAACTCCTTAGCCATCAGCATAGGATCATAGGTTGAACTTGGTACTTTGATCTTGTATATGCTTTGTCATGTGTTTCTTCCAGGTTAATATGTGGATATAAAACACTCCAAAGTCCAACATATTGCAATGTATGACATGTAAAAGACTCCATTCCAAGCATCTATCTGATCCTAGGGGAAGTGATTTTAGTTATTATGACTCCTTTGTTCTAGTTTCGACTGTTTCAGGCTAGGGAAACAACTTCTGCCCACAAAAGGTGAGTATTTTTGATAACACAATATCATTTTCCTGATCTTGGCATATTTTCTCCTTTTCACTTAGTTGATTTTCTATTTCCTCGTGAGTAAACTTTGCATTCTATATTTTACTTCTAGACTAATATTTACTTGATCCTTTTCTTCTAGTTGGCTTGTCAAACTATTTTCCATGTTTTTGCTTTCTTGCTTGATCTTGCAGATTGATAATTGTCTTCTTAATTTTTCTTAACTTATCATCCATAAATGTACTATTTTCTTGATACTTATGTAGTTGATCAATTAGTATATTGTACTCCTCTCTTTCATTACTTAGCTGAATTAGGTAAGCTACAAGTTCACCTTCAATACTTACTTAAGATTCTAGTTCATCATTATCTTCTTATTCTTCTAAGATATTTCTTTTATTCACATCATCTTCTTCATCATATTCCTCAATTTTTGGATCTAACTCTTCCCCTTGATCAGCTTGACTATCATCTTCCTTATTTCTTGACTTTTACATAATGTCTTTGACAGAGTTGGGTTTCATTCCAGTTGCTTCCTTTTGTACTATGAAAACATTCTCAATTGGGTAGATATTATTTAATTTGTCTCAAAGTTATTTAGTTGAGATCCACCTTCCAACTCTGTATTTTACAAAATTATCTAATCCTTCCATGATAGCATCCATTTCTAACTTGTTGTTCATTTTCAATTCCTTCTTGGATGAAAAATTTGGTCGCTTCTTTGGAGGAGTCTAATATATAACAATTATATAAAAATAATTTTAACCCATTTATCCTAAGGATTCTTTCATTTATATGTTCCATATTTCATAATATGTACCATTGAACATGGGTGGTATGCTAAGATAACAATCCATGGGTGCTAACCAGATCTTCCTTCCATTGGTTAAACTGTCTATATGGCCCTGTTCTAATATCAATATTTGGAACACCAAATGATACTGATAGGGAGGTGAATCTGTATCATACACTATTTAACACTTTTATACATTTTCACTTCATAGATTATATAAATTATAAATAATCACCATGCATAGAAGCACTGTATACAAATGATTATGATAGAAATATTTAGAAATTATATTGATAGAATCAAAGATTACAAAGAATCATATGAGACACCAATCTCCAATGGTGTGAGAACCCACTCACCAATTTGGCAGACACCAATCCCACAATGACAACAATTACTTTTATTAGAACCAACATACCATAAACAAACATGTATAAGGGATAAAGACACCAATCCTATTATGATAACCAACTCATAATTTAAGCACCAATGTATCAATTAGATGAGGCCACCAATCCTCTCAAGCATGAACTAAAATCTATAGGAACCAACCTATCAAGTAGATGAACATACCAATCCTTTGTAAGAACCAACTTACTTCCCCTGCACCACAGTAGCATCCTAAAGAGTGAATAAGGACTTGTATACCAAATCTACAATTTTACATTGCTGCCATTTTTGTAGTTGTTTTCATATATCATTTAAGAGCATATTCAAAACGTATTCCCTAGCTTCTTGTTTCTACCATGCTCTATCTTCCACATGGTTGAAGCATTATCTTCCACTCTTTTTGATATTGTTGTAGCTTCCTTGTTAAACTATTCAAAACTTAGTTGTCATCCTTTCCTTACTTATGTATATGCCTTCTTAAAATAGTCAAAACCTACCTAACCTTTTTCATAACATTTGTGTATCTATATCTTTCAAAAATAGTCAAACCCTATTTCCTTCCTTTCGCCATTCCCTTCAATAAAAAACAATCTTCTTCTCCAATGTTATATCAAACCTTGGAAAACTTCTCATGGTCTATAGCTTCTGTTTTTACGATAGTGAAACACTTTTAATAGTTTTCCACCTTTGTAATCAATCTAGAATCTACCTTTGCAAAAGAAAAATTGATGCATTGACTTGAAAAAACCTAGACCACATCAGGAAATAAAACCAAATCATGAATTCAATTTAAATTCTGACTGTAAAAAAAAATTGGTCTTCACATGTTTTCATTTTTCTAATTTAACTATTGTTTCTCTTCTTGCTTCATTGTTATCGTTTTTTCCATAGAAAATACTGATTTTAAATTCCCTTTTCTTTAATCTATAGCCAATCTGCATGAAATTTATGTAAATAAGAAAAAGAACTGATACCCATAGCCCTTGAAACTTTATTACAAATAGAACAAAGGAAAATATTCTCTGTAGGTTCTTCAATCATGAATAGAACAAGTTTCTCTATAGTGTTGAAAAACTGTCCCACATGGACGCCTTGTGAATATGATCTACATTATCAACAATCTCTTCATGAAAGAAATGTTCACTTTTTGATTTTGTATTTTTCAAAACCTCATTCAAATAATACATCTTTCAACATACCAAATGATTCAAATATCCTCAATCCAATGCAACCTCCAAATTTCCAAACTTCATCATCTCTCACACTGCTTCGCTTTTCCTTTGGCATACCTTAGACATAGGGGGTTAACTAGTGAGTCAAGATCATATCACACCCATTCATATTGGGGGTTTGAATACTCTTAAAAAGCTCAAAAATAAATTCCCTCATATTAAGGGGTCAAGGGGGTTTTTAATTTGGCATAGTAATATAAATATTGGGGATTATTTTATTTGGGTGGGCTAAGGAACAACATTCAAATTGTGGGATATATATATATTTGGATGGTGCCCGAAGAGATATGTCTTGCCACCAATTCCTCCTATATCTCACACAAGGTTTTGGCTTGGACTACTAATAACCATGGCCCTTTAGCATGGATTATAGATATCAACTGGAGCACTGATTACTAATTTTTTTTAATATTAGATATAAGCTATATATATATATAACCCATGAATCAATAATATTTTTTTGTTGCAGTTTGTTCCAAACGAAAAACAAGTGTTTTTTCACATCATATCTCAATAAATAAAATACAATGAAATGCACAAAATTCCATCCACAAAAGGTTTTCAATTTTACACTTTTATAGAGTTTAATGATTAATATTATACAAAAACTGAGATCTATGTGGCTATATTTGTATTTACATGATATGAAATTGGTAGATTGGAAATATATGGTGTGAAACATCTTCAAATTCTCTTCTTTTATAAGCATTGCACTGATTATTGGACTATCAATCTTTTACATTGTTTGTTACATTAAAATATTGATTGGGTTTCATTTCACACATTTTCCCTTCCCCATTACTATTTTGTTGGGTCTTCCACTATCCAACACTACAAATTGATCATTTGCCCCTACAATAGGTGGGAACATTATTAGAATTATATTATTATTTTATTTAGCGTCTTGTTTTCTTATACTAATATGTGCTAAGGCTCTTGATTATTTTTTAGTGTGGTTCACCTAGCACCCAGCGGGGCTTGTTACATCCATGGTAATAATGCTTAGGGATCCCACCTAAAGAGGCCTCACCCATTTACATTGATTATGGATCTAACCCAATGGGGACATCAAGTGAGTCCCTTATATAACTATGTATATCTTCCTGAGGATTTGACCTTGAAACCTTCTACTCATAACTTACAACACTTGACCAGTTGAGTGTTCGGGTACACAAAGTACTCCCAAAAGACTGAACACCTTGAGCAACCGCTTCACACAAATAGATCACAGATCAACACACCGATGTTTGTCACGTGGTTAAAACCCTCGAGAGGGAAATATTCCATGGCCCCTACCAAATACCTACTTGGAGAAATTTATTATGCAAAAAAAAGAAAGTTACATGAGCTTCTCATAATCGATCAACTAACTAAGGACCCTCTATGCTATTTAAATAGAGATAATAGACCAATCGGGTGTTAAGCCACGGATCAATGGTAGGTATGATCTAAGAGAAGTTGAACCGTCGGATCACTCTATGTCCAGAACATATCGTGACCGTCGGATTAGAATATTTATAAATGCATACTAAAGAAACACACTTTTACCTAACGGATATATTACACAAGTTGATCTTAACTAACTCCTAAGTGTCTAAATATCCTAACATCCCCCCTTAAGAACAACTTGGGATAGGATTGAAGGATTTGCAAAAGTGACACTATTAGGAGGAGCAAGGAGGCATTAGAGCCTATCCCCCCTTAAGGACACATTCCTGAACTCCTAACATAGACCTAAGTTTAGAAAACTTCGCTTCTGTAAGAGACTTGGCGAAGATGTCTACAACTTGATCATTTGTAGGGCAATAGAGAACTTCAATAACACTATCATGAACAAGATTTCTGATGAAGTGCATGTGTAGCTCAATGTGTTTTTTGCGCTGATGTAGAACTGGATCTTTGGCAAGCTTGATGACACTTTGATTGTCGTACCAAAGTGGAGTAGGGTATTGCTGCTCGAATCCAAACTCTGAAAGGATCTCTCGAAGCCATAAAGCTTCTTGACTGGAATTAATTGCGGCTCGATATTCTTCTTCTGCTGAAGAAAGAGCAAGAGATTGTTGTTTCTTACAAGCCCAAGTGACAGGTCTAGATCCCAGACTGAAAACATAACCTGTAGTAGACTTTCGATCATCAGGATCATCGGCCCAATCTGAATCAGTGAAACCAACCAACAAAGGTTTCCCCCCTATACTGTAATGAATCCCAAACTGAATTGTACCTCAAATATATCGAATTATTCTTTTTGCTGCTTTCCAGTGCCTTTCATGAGGAGTTTGCATATAACAAGCAACATGACCAATGGAAAAGGAAAGGTCAGGACGGGAATGAGTCAAGTATAAAAGACTACCAACAAGCTGACGATACAAGGTGGCATCTACTTCAAGGGAAGTACAAGTGGCAGAAAGTTTGACTCCAGACTGGAAGGGAGAAGGGGTTGGTTTACAATATTCAATGTGGAAACGATGAAGAAGGTCACAATCATACTTAGACTAGGAAATAAATATTCCTTCTTTGGTTTGCAAGACTTCGAGACTAAGAAAATAATGCAAATTTCCTATGTCTGACATTTCAAAATATTTCTTAAGACTGGATTTCACATGGGTTATAAGTTTAGGGTCACTACCAGTAAGGATAAGATCATCAACATAAAGAAAACGTATGATGAGATGGTTTCCTACTTTCTTGGTATAGACATTTGGGTCAGAATGGCATCTAGAAAAACCAGTGTGAAGGAGAAAGCTATCCATTTTGGCATACCAATATCTAGGAGCTTGCTTAAGGCCATATAAGGATTTATTAAGGAGACAAACAAGGCTAGAGTTGTTCTGAACATATCCAGGAGGTTGTTACATGTAAATTTCCTCATGTAAATCACCATGTAAGAAGGCAAACATGACATCCATTTGATGGAATTCCCATTTATGTAAGGTTGCAAGGGAAAGAACAAGGTGGATGGAGTTCATTTTTGCTATAGGGACAAAGGTTTCATTGTAGTCAATCCCTTCAACTTGGGAAAAACCTTTGGCAACTAACCTTGCCTTAAGTCTTTCAACACTTCCATCTTGTGCATACTTAGTTCTGCATACCCATTTACATATGACAAGTTTTCTTCCTTTTGGAAGAGGAACAAGATCCCAAGTATCGTTCGCCATTAAGGAACGATATTCTTCATCCATAGCTGCATCCCAAACTAGATATCCTGAAGCTTATGCAAAAGTTTCTGGATCATGATTCTCTAAAACTTGAGCCAAAAGAGAAGAGGCTCACTGAAACTGAGAATGTGTTCGACATTGATCTCTAGGATCACCGGCAAGATCACCAGCCGCTTCACATGTTGAACGAACCCATTGAGGAAGTATTGGTGCTGGTACAATTGGAGGAACATGAGCAGGCGGAGGTGGATTTTCATCCTCACTGTCATCATCAGAAAACAGAGTTGGAAACCTATCAAGGAAGTTGGAAGAAGAAGAAGAAGGCATAATCGTCGAATCAGGCTTGCAGGCCAAAGATGGCACACTTGCCAAGTTAGGCTCGCAGGCCAAGAGATTTTCATAAAATTTAACATCTCTTCTAATCATTATATCATGTGAATGGGGCTGAAGAATTCTATAACATTTTACATCTTTAGAATATCCAACAAATGTGCACTTTTCACTTTTAGGCTACAATGCTTTTCATTTTTCATTTGGAATGTGAGCCCATGCTTCACAACCAAACACACAAAAGTGACTTACATCTGGTTTAATTTTACTCCATGCTTCTTCCAGTGTTATACCTTGTAAAACTTTAGTGGGTGTGCGATTAACTATGTAATTTGCACAATTTATGGCCTCATCCCAATATTGAAGACTAAGTCCCTTAGATTGGATCATATAATTAGCCATTTCTTTTAAAGTGCGGTTCTTCCATTCAGTTACACCATTTTGTTGTGGTGTATATGGATCAGTGTGTTGTTGTTGGATTCCTTGTTTAGTGCAAAAAGTAGTGAACTTGTTGTTAACATATTCTCCTCCATTGTCAGATCTTAACTTAGTAAGTTGATGACCAGATTGTTTTTCAACAAGGGCTTTGTAGGCAAGAACATGTTAAATAATTCACTCTTAAGTTTTAGGAAGTAAACCCAAGTGCGTCTGGAGTAGTCATCAATGAAAGTTAAGAAATATTTGAAACCAGAAAATGATGTAGATGGAATAGGGCCACACAAGTAACTATGCACAAGCTCCAAGGGAACCGAGGCGTGCCAAGAGGCACATTTGTCGAAACTGTCCTGATGATGTTTTCCGAGTACACACCCGAAACAAACACCATCCTTACAAGATACCAGTGAAAGACCAGTCACCATATTGTCTTTACATAGTTGTTGCAATGAGAGATAATTTAAGTGACCAAATCGCTCATGCTAAAGTTTGCTCAAGTTATCACTATGAGCAACAAAAATTGAAGGAAAAGGTGATGACCCAAAGTTTTTAAATTTGTACAACCTGGTAATATCATCAACAGTTCCAGTAGCAAGGGCATTTTGAGGATTTTTAAAATCCTTGATTACAACTTGGTGAGGTGTAAATGTTACAGTTTTACCTTCACCTGAATGAGTAATTTGATAGACTGATAACAAATTGTAGGAAATTTTTGGAACACATAGTACATCACTGAAATGAACATTTTCTACTGGAACTGTTCCAGATCCTACAACACTTAGAGATCTATCATCACCAACAAATATTTGTTTGGTGTTACATTCATGCATAGTAGAAAAGATGGATTTATCCTTAGCCATATGATAAGATGCTCCAGAATCAATCAGTCATTCAATTGAAGTAGAAGAAGAATATATAGTATAAGAGTAACCAGAAGCACAAAGTGCATGTCCATGAGAGGTAGATTCTAAAGACGAATCTAGGCTGATGTGGTGTTTCTTCATTGCTGCTTCCAAGGCTGCCATTTTATTAAAACACTTAGATTCATCATGATTATCTTTCCCACAAAAATTGCAATGATGCTCAGTCTTATTTCCTTTTTCCTTGGATACTTTGTCATTTTTTAAAGAAGGAGCTGACTAAGAAGGTTTGGGACCCTTGTTGTTTTGCTTATTATGGCGAAAATTATGTTTCTTGGGAGGCTTGGACTTTTCTTTCTGTTGGGACAATAAGGATTTCCTAGATGTATATGCATTGTTAATTATTCCAATATGAATGAGCTTATCTTTGTCTCTAATTAAGGAATTACAAAAGGATTCAAGGCTAGGCTCTTGATAGCTAGCTGTAGTCAAGGATTCTTTCATGGAGTAGAATGTAGATACAAAAACAGAATATGTAGGTCCAAGTTTTGAAAGAATATGATAAATAGATTGTTTTTCTTCTTTATTAATCTTGCATTCTGCACATAATAGTCTGAGTTTTATACTTAGATAAATAGTTTTGAATACATGAAAAATCATTTGGATTCAAGGAAATCCACTCATTCTCAAGTTGATGTCCCCGAATTTCATTATGTTTACCAAACAAAGATTCCAACTTTTCCCAACTGAGATTAGATTCATCAATTTCAGATATGTTGAATCACAAATCAGTAGAGATTGACATCCCAATCAATCCATGAGCTTCATCGCATCTATTTGTCCATTTAATTTTCTTATCATCGTCAGTCGGTTCTGTTTCCTTCCCTGAGGTTATCCTGAAAAGTCCCGTACTTCGCAGAACATCCTCCATACGAGGTTTCCATGAGAAATAGTTAGAACTTGTAAGTATAATATCACAAGGGGCAGCCATACTATAAAATAATGGCTGAAAGAATAGAAACTAACTGTCTGGATGCAAAGAGCTTGAAAAAATATGCGGTTTAAAAAAAACAACACTTAAAACTAATTATGGATGATGAAGTTATGCTTGATCAAAGAAAAAGTTGAAGATGTCCCTAATAGTGATGTGGTAGATATTAACTTGACCAACTAAAAAAGGAATCCCCCTCTTCCCAAGATCAACCTTTGACAATCACTTTTACAATAAAGTTGCTTTGAAGTGAATCACTTTTGTAAAATAAGTGATGTTCACTTTTACAATAATGTGACTTTTAAATAGTGCGGCAATAAATTAAAAGACTTAAGTGACTCACTTTTATTTTATTTTATTTATGTGAGATGCACTTTTACAATAAAGTAACTTGAAAATAGAAATTGCATGCACTAAAAAGTAGCTTAATAAGACTTCAGCTCAAGACCTATTAAGTAATAAAGCCACTTCGAACCAAGTGAGCTAAGTTTAAAAGGTACATAAAATAATGGAAAGAGGAAGGGTTTTTTTTTTTTTTTACTCTTCTCTCTCGTTCTCTGTGCTTGCTTTCTTTTCCTGCAAATCACAAAAAAAAAATGAAAAACAAAAACAAAAAAAACTTTTCCACACAATGGGGTTAGATCTTTGTTAGCTTACCCGGAAAGTCTATGTTTTCAAGTTTTCTCACTATTTCTGATTTGTCATGATCGCACAAGGTGCACGACAAAGAGCATATGTAGCTGAGAAGACAAGGAAAACAAACTTTCCCTTACTGTTTCTGATTCGCCGCGATTGCGCAAGGTGCACGGGAAAGAGCATACACAGTCAAGGAAGGAAATAGTCCGAGACTAAAACAAAAAAGATCTAATAATAAACTGATAAAATATGAGAGATTTACAAAAAACAAATCCGTCACTATAACATTATACCTTCAGATTTGCCGAAATGGATGTTTTTGGAGCAAACAGAAACGGTTTTCGGTGAAACAAAAAGTATTTCCCAATGGAAACGGTGCTTAGGACGTAATGGAATAGCTCCCATGGGCCAAAAATACATAGAAAATAAATAACTAGAAATCTTTTCAAAGTTTCGGCAACACTGGTTCAAGATCTTGATCAAAACTGAAAGTGGCTCTTCATAAAAGCTCTGATACCATGTCCGGGTATATAAGGTACTCCCAAAAGAACGAACACCTTGAGCAATCGCTTCACACAAATAGATCACAGATCAACACACCGATGTTTGTCACGTGGTTAAAACCCTCAAGAGGGAAACAGTCCACAGCCCAAGCCAAATAGTTACTTGGAGCAATTTATTATGTAAAAGAAAGAAAATTACATGATCTTCTCATAATCGATCAACTAGCCAAAGACCCTCTATACTCTTTAAATAGATATCATAGACCAATCGGGTGTTAAGCCATGGATCAATGGTAGGTATGATCTAAGAGAAATTGAACCATCGGATCACTCTATGTCCAAAACATATCGTGACCGTCGGATTAGAATATTTACAAATGCATACTAAAGAAACACACTTTTACCGAACAGATATATTACACAAGTTGATCTTAACTAACTCCTAAGTGTCTAAATATCCTAACATTGAGCTAACCTACCGGGTTTGCACTAAGGCTCTTGCTTGTTAGAACTTGATAATATCACATAAAGGGGGTGTTAAAAATGGGTTGATAAAAATGGATAGCTACAATATCTAATGAAATTAGGGGTTTTCTTAAATGGAAAGGGATATTGGGAAGGGGTTTAAACAATACAATTTTGAGGCATTTTCCAATATTTAGTGAAATTAAGGGTATTGTTTAATATCTTATGAACGGTTGTGCTATGGAACAAGTTCATCGAGTGAACCCCCCGTGATCTCAGATCACACTTCTACATTTTTTCTTATTTATTTTCCTCGAATCCCTTGCTTCTTGCGCATACCCTACGATTTCAGAGAAGGTGAAACAAAACTAATCACATACCTAGTAGATAGCTTAAAGAGATCACTCCATGAAAATTGCATCAACACTATTCACATAATAAAATAAATTTAATATATATATATATATATATATATATATATATATCATATCCAAAATACATGGGAATATCAACACAATTCGTTGAGATATGGGGACTCATAGTAAATTCAATGTCGCTAGGAAGGCATTCATGTGACCCATCTACTTCGTCCTCCTAACCTAGGAGACTTGAATATTGGGGAAATCGTACTAGTCCTATTGGTCTAGATCGTGAAACTGGACAATGCTTTCTGAAAGCATAAGATATTCCATCTATGGTAGTTAAGTATGCAAATATAATGGAAAATATCCAGTTCATGGAGGATCATGCTTTAATTGGAAAATCCATTGGTTTACAACCCTTGGAGAAAGCTTTTATTTGGTGGATTAACTTGACATGGAAACCTAAATGTCATTTTGATTTACATTTGGGATCAAAAGGTTTTTTTACTGTTTCTTTTATCAACCTAGAAGATAGGAATCGGACTATAGATGGTGGTCTATATTTATATTACTCTGCGGGTCTTTTCCTACGTCCTTGGAAAGAGAAATTTTGTCCGAAAAAGGAAGATATGCAAATAGCACCAGTTTGGATCTAGTTATATTCTCTCCCTCGAGAATATTGGGATTCTGAAATTCTAGAAGAATTGGGTAACTGTTTAGGTTCCTTTATCAAAATTTCAAAGTAAACAAAATCCCAACGATATACTTCCTATGCTCGTATATGTATCTATATGGATCTTTCTATGGCTCTTCCGGAGGCAATAAGGATGCTCTCGGAGGATGAAGAATGGATCCAAAACTTGGAATATGAACAAGTTCCCTTTAGATGTCGTCGATGCCATGAGTATGGCCACTTGTTTCGGGAATGTACTCTAAATCATCCTAAAAATATAGTTGATAAGGCATTTGATCCATCAGATCCTTGTTTTCGCAAAGTGACTACGTGCAAACGAGGCAATGGAAAACAAGAACATCAAGATAGTTTCAAGAAAATGAATAGTTCTAATTCCTTTGAGATTTTGGGTGGCCATGTAGGGAAGTCTTTGGATTCAAGAAGTCCTAAGGGTAATCCTTCCAGCTCAGAGGTTGGCCAACCTTCTTTGAGACTTTCCTTTGTCCCAAATTTCTCCAAGGATATTCATAAAGGAAAGACGCAACAAGAATCTAAATCGGAGGTTGAAGCAATGGATACTTTGCCGCAATCAGAACTCCTGGATGAATATGAAGATATGGATATCAGTGAATTATATCTTGAAGGAATTAATAAAGCCTGTTCAGATAAATTTAAAGGCTATGTCCATCAAGAACATGTTAGTATTTTGAAGGAGGCCATTCTGAAAGCCAAATTCTCAAGTTCTTGAGGTATTAGTTCATGATCCTTCAAAGAAACTGAAAAATCAGTTGAAGATAGTGGCAAGAAACCTGGTCGTAAATCCAATAAATAAAGGGTGGTTGATGTAGGGAGGTGGTTGGTTGAATCGGGTCAATACCCGACAATCAAAGCTACTCTTGGCCTATAATTTTGTTCTTAATGAAGCTCCTCTCCTGGAATACTTGAGGCATTAATAGCCTAAGAAAAATGAAAATTCTCTATCATAAGATTTAGAGGACTAATATTGCTATTGTATTTTTACAAAAAACCAAATGTCATGCTAACTTTATTCAGGAGCACAGGAGTAAAATATGGGCCCCCTATGAAAGTATGGGTATTGATTCAAAAGGATTTTCTAGGGGTTTATGCATCCTATGGGATCCTACTTGGGTTTCCCCTTCTGATTTTCAAGAAACCCATAATTCAATCTCTACCAATTTCAAGGTGGTTGGTTTTCTAATTTTAGGTTTATTTACGAATGTTTATGGTCCTCAACACTCGGGTGATAAGTGAAGTTTTCTAAAATCCCTTACCAATTTGAGGACTCGTGTGCCTTTGGAGCAGTGGGTGGTAGGAGGAGATTTTAATCTAATCACTTATTTGGAGGAAAAAAAGGGTGGTCGGCGTTGTTTAGAGGAAGAATATAATATTTTTCATGATACCATTGAAGATCTGGGTCTCGTATATATTACTCCGGGGGTTGGGTGGTTTACTTGGAATAACAAAAGAACATGGGATCACCATATTGCTTCTAGACTAGATCGTTTCTTAGTTTCTGAATCTATTATTGATTTAGGAAGTGAGATCCATAGCTTTACCCTCTTTGGTAGAGGTTCAGATCATTTCCCAGTCGAACTCATGTGGAGTGGTTTAGGGTCTCAATTCAAGAAAACTTTTCATTTTGAGCAATTTTGGATGGCGAATCCAGATTTTGAAGATGCGGTGAAAAACTGGTGGGCTGAAATGCAATTCGATCAGACTCCTAATATGTGTTCCTTCAAACAAAATTTGAAGGCTCGGAAATCTAAAATCAAGAAATGGAATAAGGAATAGTTTGGGAACATTTTATGGGAAAAGCGTCGACTGGATATCTGTCTTCATGAGATTCAGACCATTAGGCTCAATGAAGTCTATTCTCAGGATTTACTCAAGGAGGAAAGGTTGGTGGAAACCCATATTGAAGAACATGAAAAACAAGAGGAACTCCTATGGTGGCAGAAGTATCGAATTAAGTGGCTTCGTGAAGGGGAGAAGAACACCAAATTCTTTCATCATTCTGTCATCCAATATAGGTTTCAAAATAAGATTTATTCACTTAAAAATGCTGTAGGAGAAATATTGGAAGGTCGGGAAGAAATTAAGGAATTGATTAGCTCTCACTTTTCTAATATTCTAACTGATCCAAGAAGGGACCAGACAACTGACATTGAAGTCATTACTAGTCGATTTTCTTCCTTGGTTTCGAGGGAACAAAACCAGGCATTAATGAAATCTGTCTCTCTTCAAGAAGTCTAGGAGGCGGTTTTCCATATGAAGGGAGGTACCTCACCTAGCCTTGATGGTTTTACTGTTAATTTTTTCATCACTTTTGGGAGATGATTTGAACGGATGTATGGAAAATGGTGGAGCAATCTAGAATTTATGGTCGTATTCTTCCTACTTTAAACACCACTTTTCTTACTCTGATCCCTAAAAGTGGGGGTTTTGATACTCTTGACAAGTTCATACCTATCAACATCTGTAATGTGATTTACAAAATCATAACCAAGGTAATTGCTAATCACTTGAAACCCATTTTTCCTTCTTTGATCTCTCCAAATCAATCTGTGTTTTTGGAAGGGTGATAGATTTCGGATGGGATCATTCTTGTTCATGAAATGTTACATTCAATCAAATGTAAAAAATTGTCGAGAATGTTAGTTAAATTGGATATAGACAAAGATTATGATAAACTCAACTGACAATTTATCTGGAAAATGTTGGAAGCTTTTGGGTTTAGTTTGAATTGGGTCAACTGGATTATGCAACTTATTTCCTCGAGCTTCTTTTCTATTCTAGTAAATGGGGTCCCATGTGGTATCATCAAACCAATGCGTGGTATCCATCAAGGGGATCCGTTGTCACCTTTTCTATTCATTTTGATGGCTGAAGATTTGGGAAGATATATTTATGCTTTTAAGGAAGCCAATTCTATTATAGGTTTAAGCAGTACTCAAAATGGGGCTAGTCATTCCCACCAACAGTTTGTCGATGACACTATGCTGATGGGATACCCCTCTGTCCAGGAAGATACCATCTTTTGAAAATGCCTGGATCAGTTCGGCCTCACTTCTAGATTGGAAGTCAATGATAAAAATTCCCATGTTTATTTCTTAACTACTCGTATTACTCGTCATAATATTCTTTGCATCTTAGGTTTTTCTAAGAGTTTTCTTCCTTCTAATTTTATGGGAAATCCTCTTATAAACTCTCAATCTAATAAAATCTCTTGGATTGAACTAATGGATAAAGTTAAGAAATGAATGAGAAATTGGACTTTGAAATCTATGAATTTTTCGAGCCATTTGTTTTTGGTCAATTCGGTGCTTCAGGCAATTCCTAAGCATATGTTTTCAACTATGTTGGCTCCTAAATATATCCTTCAAGATTTGTGAAATATCCAATGGAAGTTCCTATGGAGTGGTGCTCAAGACTCTCACAAATGGGTGCTGGTTAATTGGGATATTGTATGTAAACCTAAAGCGTAGGGTGGTCAGGGCCTCAGAGATCCTGAAAAAGAGGGTTTAATTGTTGGAGCAAATCTTTGGTGGAATTGGATAACTCATTCCCAGGAGCCCTGGGATAAATTATTGTTAGACAAATATGCTCCCAACTGGTATTTCTAGGAATTAATTCATTTTTCCAAGGAGAAATCGGGCTCTCATATATGCAAAACGGCCTGGGCAGGTCACAGTCTGATTCAGTAGCATTGTTTATGGGAAATGTGTGATGGTAAAACTGCATAGTTTTGGGAGGATGCATGGAAACAACTCCCTTTTTTTGAAAGAGTGGGGTAATGTCCACTGATTCAAGCTAAATGCAAGAACAGAGGGTTCTATAAAGTGGCGGACCTATGGGGGCATCATACTCGTGGTTCTTTCATTCGGCCTTGGGTCCCTCAGACTTGGTTGGAGAGATTAGGCCCTACCTTTGGATGTTCCTAGCTTCAGGAGGCAATATGAGATGTATCAGATGATAGGAAGGAAATGAAAAACTCCACTAGGTTTATAGTCCAAAGGGGGTTTTTTCTCTAAAAGAAGCCTAATAACTTCTATTTAGGAATTATGAAAACCCAGTCAACAAAACTTGGAGTAAACTATGGGGAAAAAAACTATGGCCCAAAATCACTATTTTTTGTTGGCTAGTTATTCATAAAAGAATATTAACTGGTGAAAATTTACAATGGCATGGGATGCATGGTCCTTACTAGTGTCCTCTGTGTAAGTAGGTGGAGGAAAGGACATCGTACCTTCTTGGATTCCTGTCCATTTTCGTCTGATCTTTGGGATCATGGAGTTGTCATTTTTCTCCATTCTGATCAAATTCAGCAAGACCCGGTGGGAACCTTGATTCATTGGCCTAAAAAACCTTTCCTGACTCATATTTTGAATCGTCTATGGGAAATGTTTCCCAATTTTTTGATATGAGAAATCTGGAATGAGAGAAATGCCACAATTTTCCGAACTAGGGCTTTGTCTCCTTCGATCGTTTGGCATTGTTTGGTGGCAAAAATTTAGGAAACCATTTGTCTCTCTAGCTGGGAAAAAAAGGATACGGAGTTAGTGGGGATGGAAGGGCATATCCTTACAGTTTGGGGTCTGAAAAATTGTGTGAATTCTGCTCCGATTATCCCTAAAACTATTTCAGTCATTCAGAGACTGAACCTTTGGATTCCTCCAGCAACTGGCTTATTGAAGCTAAATTTTGACCAAGATTCAAAGGGTAATCCTATAAAGAAGGGTATGGTTTTATTATCCATGACTATAGTGGTAAAATGTTTAGTTATGGCTATGGCTTCCTAGGAAATGATTCTAACAACGCTGCAGAGATTGAAGGATTGATTCAAGGTCTAGACTGGGTCAGTGAGAATTATCAAAGGCCTATTATTACAGAAGGTGACTCTCAGATGATTATTCTCCTAGCTATCAAATTACAAAATGGATCTCAAAGTACGAAGGTGTCATCCTCATGGCACTTGTAAAGTTGAATCGCTACCCTCCGGACATGTCTTATTAATGGGTATGCGGTATGTTTCACACATGTTAGAAGAAATGTTAACAAGGTGGTGGATAGTCTGCCTAATTTAGGGGTGGGAACATGTACAACTTTGAGAGAAAGGGATTGGAACTTGCTTCCAGACTTGATAGCCCACACCCATTGTCAAGATCTAATTAAACGCGATAGTACTTGCGGGTCGGAATAGTTATAGTGCTGGCACAAAATCTCTTTATCACATGGTGCTTCATGGCTGCAATCTCTGATTTCATGGTTATGACTAGATGCAAGATTTATATATGATGGTTTGTGCATATGCTTTCATGCGTCTGATGGAGGATGGTATGAATTTTGTCCTGTCAGTAAGCGATCAGGTGATGTGTGTTAATGGTGAGTCTGATCAGCGATCCTTGGAGGGGATTTTGTTGTGCATCTTAAAGGACATGCTCATCATGACAAGAACTGGTATTTGGCTATATAATATGGAGCATGATGGAAAGTTTACTATCAGTGGCACATCGGGTATTCTATCTCTAATTTTTTGTGATCGTCTTGTTAGGGTGATGAAGGGTAGTCTCTGTTTTATCATGGTGGGTGATAAAGGAAAGGGAAAGAAGATGCCATCATTCTTGGATTCCCATGAGCTATCCTCCTAGGCACAATGCCAAGCCTTATGGGAAACCCAAATGTTTGAGTTAGAACTTCCTCAAGAAATCCATAATCGCATCTTTGTGACTGAGCGGAGCTTATGGGATGAACTTGATAATAAAAAACTGAAAGAGTAATGTAAGAAGGTGGAGGATTGGATCTTGGACACTGGTCATACTATGGGGCTTACAAGTCTATGTGAGAAAATGGTAGCCTTGTTCTAGGTCATGAAAAAATTGGTTGGAAGGGCTTCTTGGGATCATCATTCTAATGACTCGGATGGTCCTTCTCCAGACCCATGGAAGGCTTTCATCTCTGCCTCGATTCAGCGTGCTGAAGCTTTGGTTGAGTGTGTTGAAGATAAATTTGATTTCATGATTTCCTGTCTCAGTTTTCAATACCCTACTCCCTCGATTCCTGGTGTATCGAAATCGGATTTTCTTGCCACTACTTAGGGAAGTGGTCAGGACATATCCTATATTTTGCTGTAATGTATATCTGGCTACAAGTGGTTTTTTCTGATATATTTTTCTTTTTATTGGGATTTCTGATGATCATCGTCTTGCCTCTTTTCTTTTATGCTTATATGTTTTATCAGCTAAGAAACGGTATGTTCTTATGGATGGATTTTTTCTTCCTTTTGACTATGTACATCGCATCTTGTGATATTCTGAACCAGTCTGTGCAGTCTAGCTGCCATGTTGCTTCAAGAAGCGTTCTATATGGATTTATTTTTGGTTCTTTGGATTCTTAAAAGGTGTTGGTGGGTTTCTAGATGTTTGTATGTTTGGGATGATGTATTGATTATCTCATTATTTTGTTGTAATGATCCTTATGGTTTTTTGGGATATATGGGGTTTGATTCTGTGGGTGGTTATGAATGTAATATTGGGTGGTGAATATGGACTATGTACATGCTTCTTCAGAAGTTAGTGTGAACTCTTATAGATTGAGTCTGTGGGTTGGGGAAGAAGTGAAGTTTTTCAATGAGAAGAGATAGTTTGGGATCTGGGCAGGTTTTAGTAGTGCTTTATTTTTGCTACTTTCATGTTTAAGCTGGGAGGAAGCTAATTTTGTTCTTTGTAAATGGTTTTAGAAGGCCCTTATTCTTAATATAAATGTGAATAATTTACTTACAAAAATAAATTGAATGTGGCCACAAAAGGATTCTTTTGTTTGAAAACGTCATCCATCATAGCTCACAGCAATCTCAAAATCCCATTAAGGTGATTCCACATGTATATATACATTCAAGAGTTCCATTTTGGACACAAACACCAACTCAACACATAATAAGAAACATCATGATCTTCACTTAATCATTCCCATGCACAATTTTGCATAAATTATGTTGATTCCATTTGCATATCTTGAATGGGACCAATGTGCTCATCACAAAGGAATGTGGTATGATATGTTCAAGAGTGTGCCAAAAGAACTTTTGAAGTGTGATTTCATTGCAACAATTCATACCCATTAATTTTTCATTGAACTTTGACAGGAGGGAAGAAATCAAACAAGTACACCTAGTAAAGATATGATGGATGAGGAACCTTATCAATTAAAATAAACATAAGGGCCATGCACGCAAAGTCCAAATGGAGGTGCATAACCCTGTTTAAGAGTAAATTAATTTTTTTTTGGAAAAACTATATCTTTCATTGCTTTGCATCCAACATGGGAATGGGTTTTTTTATTCAAATTAATTTTCAAATGCAATTTCTCCCTCCATGATATCGAAAAATGCTTTAACCAAACCATGGGAACACAGTTGTTAAAGATATAGCCAAATCAAATTCATTATTATGGTACTACATCATGTTGAAATCACTTTATCAAATGGCCACATATTTATATGGGTCATTTGTGACAATCATGAACCCAAACACTCTCAACACTTTCATTTTATTAGGTTGACATACTTTGACAATTTCCTGGTATTGGAAAAAGTACTGAAAATGGTACTAAATCAAGACTCAACAGACGTCTTGACTCTGTTGACATCAATGAAAACATAATATCAACATAGTTCCTCTAATATTGCTACTTGTTCCAAGATATCTATAATATATTGTGGACCATTAGAAGTGTTAGAGAGAATAGGGCCAATCGTATATAGACTTGCATTTCCTACTAACACTAGAGAAAAAATTGTTTTTTTTTATTTGCTTAAGAAATATCTACATGATCCTAACAATATGATTAATTGGGATGTGATTCAAGTTGAACTTGAGGAATAATTCCAAACTAACCCATTACGTATCCTAGAAAAGAAGGTAACATTGCTCTAAAACCGAGATATCAAGTATGAAAAGTTGTAATGGAAGCATATCAGTCTTGATGATGCTACTTGGGAGATAGAGGATGCCATGAGAGTGACATATCCATATTTTTTCTAGTTTTGAGAAAATACTGAGGATGTGGTCATTTCAAAGGGGTATTGTAATACCCCTAGTTCGACCCTTGGAATAAATCTTGAATATATTATGCAAGCAATTTAAATATTGTCTTATGTTGATTGTGTGATTGGATTATCCAACTAATCTGATTGCTTTGTAAATTTTATGTTGAAATATAATATGAGTGATCAAGGATGGATGTGTAAGATCCAAAGAATGAGCTAGCATTCCACTACACGGGAAGAGGAGAAGGGGTCTATCGGGGGAGCTATGATTCCACTAAAATTAGCTCTTCCCTAGACTTTGTTTGCATTCATCTTTGTAGACTTAGAACCTCTTAAACACAACGAATTCTTCCAAATCTGTTGCTGGGAAGGAATAATTTTATGGGCTATATATAGCCCATGGGATATCTTAAGGGGATTACAAAAATTTAGTGGGATATTTTCTTATATGGAAAGGGTTTTTTCAGCTAAAATATATTCACCCAATATTTATTAGAAAAAAAACTAAATCCAAAATGAATATCCCCCTGTATATTAATGAGGAAAATGGAAAAAAACTATTTTTCACCTAGAAAAATCTCCCTCCAATATATATTTCACCCCCAATTTCTAGAGAAAATATAGTGAAATCACTCTTTCGCCCCCAATTTCAGTAATCGAGGCTCCCAAGGGTTATTTATCCCTCCATTTTCCTTTTAATTTAGGCATATGGTTGCATTTACCTATATTTTTAGTCAATTTCATGTGATGCCTTCTTTCAGCACTTGATTTCTATTATTGGAGGGAAAATCAAGGGCTATTTTTTATATTTATGCACTACCGTGATTCATGGTTCATCCACATTATATTGCGCTTGTATCGTGAAGGTTCTAATTGATGCCGTTCCACTTTTCATTCTTAGTTTTCTCATTATTTTAGTCTTTGCATAAGATCTCCATTGCATAAATATCAATTCTCAAAGGGACATGTGACACATGCAATTTATCAGAGAATACAAACTCACATCACGCTTTTCATCCAATAGTTAACATGGTATACATTTTTTATCAAAATTTTTATGGTTTGTATCCATAGCTACAATATATTTTTATATTGTGCATTTAACTTTTATCATGATTTACTATTATGGAATCTTTTTAAAGCCTGTTAAATTCTAGGGCACTCTTGATTCTTAGGGATCATTCAGTGTTATGAGGGTTTTATTCTACCCTGGGAGTATTGGTCTGTAAAAGTGTTATAGATATAAAAATATATGATTTACTTTATTCCTTTTCATGTTAAATTTATCAACTGACATTTATATGTTGTTTATAGATGCTATTGTTGATGGAGCACATGGTTTTTATATATTCAAACCGAATTTGACCCAGTTGTTTAAAATGTGTTTTTATTATGATCTTTCTCTGTAATTATTATTGGATATAGGGCATTAATGGGAGTGTATATGTTCATATTTTATGTTTATTATTGTTGAATTTTTGGATGTTTTTAATATAAATGAATGTTCACTAATTATAATGGTAGGGATACAATGGAATGGTCATTATTTTGGTTATATTCTTATAGTATTGTCCAAAGCATACTTGTCAATTCTTTTACTTGTAGTGACAAGTTCGTGACTAGTAGATTTTTTTATTCGTATTGCAAAGTTGATCAATTTTATTTGTGACCTTAATTTGTTGGTTTCAATACGTTCTTTACGATATTTTGTTTTTTGTAACGGTAATTCAATAATAAAATGTTTTTTGGTGATTTGTTTAGAAGTGTAATTGCTATCATCATCCGTAAATAGATCTAGCTATGTATGATAAATATATGATTTATCTAGACCACGATACTTCATTTCCATCATGAATCTATATAATATGTACAATGTATGTTTGACCTGAGATGTAAACATTATGTTATTTGATATCTATTATTTTGCATTCAATGAGGGTGATAAAACAATTTTACCAAATTTTGCATGCTTTCAAAATTTTAAAAAATTTCAAGGACATGAATACAAACACCTCCTTAGTTTATCTGATAAAAAGTAGTATTTAATAGAGTAGTTCTAATCATATGTGTTATGATGCATTACTTTTGTTTCTATTCTCGTTATTCGATGTTCTTATTTTTAATAACCATTGCAAGTTTCTAACTAACTCTAAAAATTCTAAATCAATTGACATAATCCATATTTTTATTGTCAACAAAAGAAATGGCATTTGTATCTATAAACATAAAAGAAAGTTATTTTTCTTAAAGGGTAGCTTAAAAATGAAATATTTTGAAAAAAAAACTAATTGGGAATTCATTCACTATATTAAGGTTGTCCATAATCACTCCACATTGTAAGATGTTCAATTCTATTAGTTTGTCTGTATGTAAAGTTTTGGCTCCCCACATGTTCATTGGACTATTAAGGGATGAGATAAAAAGTGGAGTCCCCACTTTCCCTGAATCTGGTTAGTTTAGTTGTGCTTCACCAACACCTAATATTGTGAGTGACCAAATATTCCTTGTGTAATGTATAAATAAATCCATCCTCTCCTCATTCATGCATTTTTTCATTTGAGTGTCTAGGAGTTGAGAGATTCAATATATGGTATATGATATTCTATTGTGTTGAAATATTGTAACTTCAAAGAATATTCTAAATTTATTTTACTGATGTAACCCAAGGGAGATGTCTTATTGTTAGGATTAAATAATCCTCCCTTGTCCATATATAGTCTAGTTGAACATATTTCCTAACTTAGGAGTCATTTGTATGAGTTTGGTGCCACCATGATATTGGTTCCACTATTTCCACTAGTGTCATTAGTGCCATTGATGCCATTTGGTTCCAATCCCTACATTCTATGATCCACTTTGAGTTCCACCAGCAACCTCAATCAGTTGGTTGTGGTAGGTAGGAAGCTATGCGGAATCAACCTTCAATTATATTCAGTTAGATCACTCTCAGTTATTCTAGCGCTATTTTTTCAAGGTTGCATGGGGAAGTGGCACCTTTTTCCACCTGCATAATTAGTTGAACTGGTTTAACTGATTGCCGAACTGATTTAGACATAAGGAGTTAGACTAGTGGCTCACATGCATTGATTTAGACACATTGAGTTAGCCAGTAAGTCAAGTTTAGTTGGTAGATTCGAATATTATCCACATGATTTGAATTCTCCTAATTGTAACACAGTTGTATTCCTACTGGAAATAATGAAGATTAATGTTGTAATTAACTGATCAATTCTTATCATATTTGCCTCAAATTTGTCTTGTTTAATGTACATTGTTTTTGAATTCCACTGCAGAATTTTACCTTTCAATTCCTCTCATTTCCATGTAGATCAATGGTTTAATAATTTAAAATTTTATCTAATCCTTTTTAGTCTAGAAGCAAGTCTTGTCTGATCTCCATTTTACACCAAAAGCGGTTGAGTTTCCACACAAATCCTTGAATGATAGCCTTGCTCCCTTTGAATTCTATTTATAGAAGTCTATCCAGGTGTGACAGACTATGAGAAAGTATACATGTCGAGGTGTAAAGGATTGAAACTGACATTCTTGCGAAATGATTTGTGTTTTGTAGTGTTATTTACAGGTACTTGCGTAGCTTCTTGAGGAATTGACTATTTCAACATACAGAAAGATGGATTCTTAAGATCTTGTACCCCGAATCCTTACACCCTTCAACTACAATGATTGGAGGGAAGTAATGCATGTATCCTTGTGCAAGCGTGGTCTACTTAGGATGACAATGGGAAGAGAAACTAAGCCCCAACAGTATGTTGAGAAGAAAAAAATTTCGAATCATCTTGATGAGGCCTTCAGCTTCATGTGCACTCATATCTCCCGAGATCTTTTGTTCCATATTGAGGGACTTAGGAATATGAAGCAATCTTGCGAAAATATCAAAACTTTGTTTGGAATACAAGATGAGATCTGAGGGAACATATTGGAGAATGAGCTCATTACTTTACAGCCCAATAGTTTCGAATCTATTCAGTAATTCTTTACAAAATACAAGTCACTAGTACTGCAATGCAAACAATGTGGATTAGAGAGGAAATATGAGCAACTTGTTATGTCAGTACTGAGGAAGTTGGGCTCAGAGTAATCAGTCTTTGTCTCTACATTCCATTCTAGAAGAGGTTTCATCGCTAATTAGAAGATGCCTTATCTAGGTGCTTGTGTTGAGTCCTTAATACAAGAGCACGATAAATTGATTCAACTGGAAGTGATTCAGACCTCTAAGAATCAAGAAATATTAGTGACATACTAAAAAAGTGCTTAAGAAAAAGGGACGCATAAAGGGAAGGAGACCAGAAACAATGATTTGACTCCAAAGGAGAATATGGAATCTTCTTATGGAACCTTGGGTTCCAGGAAAATAAATTTGAGAAGACTAGATGTCCATACTGTATGAAAGACTTTCATCCAGAGCGACAGTGCATGAATAATACAATCTACCAACTATCAACTCTCCTTGAACAAAACAATATTTTCCTCCCACAAGGAGCAATGAAGTCTGATGTTAGACAACCGAAAAAAAATCATGAGAGATAACATGCCTTGAAGGAAGGACTCACACAGCTGAAAGCTTACTTAATTTATTCTGCAGCATCCAACCACATTATTTCCTCAATGGAATCCTTCTCTGCTCTCACTCTATCAGGAGGAACTAGCATTCATATGGGATATGACTCCCAAATCCCAGCTGTTGGGAGAGGTTCTATCAAAATCCATCATGGTGAGTTCAAGAATGTACTCTATGTGACCCATATTGCAACAAATATGTTGTTTGTTTATTAGATAAATCATACAGGCTTTCCCAAGAGAGTGGCATTCGTATCTGATTCAGTAGAAATCACTAAAAAATATACTGAAAATATCATAGGGAAATGGTTTGGGTTGAAAACGCGAAGTTGGGTAACACTTCCGTGAGAATTGGGTGTCCAAACAACATAGCAAACATTATTTGGCAGAATAACTATATTTATTCAGCCGAATAATGAATTTATTCAGCCGAATAATTATCATTATTTGGTCGAATAACTAATTCTTTATTTGGCCAAATAACGTTAACGGTGAACCGTTTAATTTGATAGAACGCATAGCCAACGGACATTTTTTACGGTCATTTTAATACTTTTTCAACCGAATAATTATTCGGCCAAATAATTATTCAGCCGAACAAT
>LPNX011114336.1:56699-69359 GCA_001517045.1 Pseudotsuga menziesii
TATTTCACATAAAAGGAAAGCTCCAGTGCTCTGGCTCCATTTTCATTGTTTTCACGTGCAATACTTTGTCTTCATCTTGTCGTGTTTCTCTCGTCATCCAATTTGNTATGTGGCCGAATAGTTGTTCAGCTGAATAATTATTTGGCCAAATAATGGTTCGGCTGAACAACTATTTGGCCGCATAATTGTTCGGCCGAATAATTATTTCACATAAAAGGAAAGCTCCAGTGCTCTGGCTCCATTTTCATTGTTTTCACGTGCAATACTTTGTCTTCATCTTGTCGTGTTTCTCTCGTCATCCAATTTGTTTGTTGTTGTCCGTCATCCCTTTCCACATCAACAGTCCTCCTGACGTGCACACACTACTTTCTTGTCGACATGGAGGTCTGTTCGTGGAGGTCGCTTCGTGATGGCCTATTCGTTGTGGAGGTCTATTCAGCATGGAGGTCTGTTCATGGAGAACACTTTGTGGTGGTGTTTGTTGTATTTTCTTGGAGGGTCTGTCCATGGTCTGGTCTTCCTGTGCTCCCCCGTGTTAGGTAAATTTTTATGAAATTGCTTTTATAATTTGAAACTTTTGATATGTGATTTATCTCTTGTTGTAGTCAATGGCATTCGTTTTTCGTCATAGTATTGCAGTGTTAAAGTTTGCATATGTTAATTGGTAGCATATAAATCTTATAATTTTAAATTTAATTAATATCTATATGTCTATGAACTTTGTCCATGTTAACAGAGTAGATGAACTCTGTCCAAATCGACAGAGCCCATTTGGATAATTTTTTGTTAATTTTAATTATAAATTCTATGTTTTTAGAATTTGATATAGTATATTTTAATTAGAATGAAATATTTTTAACTTAAATTATAGGTAATAAATTAAATAAAATGGAAGGAGTTGATAAACTCTATCCATTTGGACAGAGTTGATCAACACTCGGATGGACAGTTCATGAACTCTGTCCAGATGGACAGAGTTGAAGAACTCTCTCCAAATAGACAGAGTTGAAGAACTTTCTCCAAATAGACAGAGTTGATGAACTCTGTCCACATGTGAATAGAGTAAATCAAATTTGTTCAAATAGACAAGACAATCGATTATACTTAGCAAAACATAGTTCATGCAGACTTCATCAACTCTTTCCGTGATAACTTTACTTAGCAAAACGTATTTTAGTAGGTTTAATATAAATCATAAAATAAAAACATTATTACACATAAAACATCAGATTTTTTTATTACTGATCTGTTTTATCTTATGTATTTTTTATCTAAAACATAAAAGAAACATATAACTTGTATAATGCTTATTAGTTAGAATTTATACTTACTTACTTACTTACAATTTAGACTTACTATTATATCAGAGTTCATCAACTATGACTCTGATTAGTTTACTTATCATAAGGGATACTTTTTATGATTTTATGGAATAATGAAAATATTTGTAGTTGACATAAAGAAATGTAGTCTTAATTTCATATTTGATGATATTGGTTCTATTAATTTTAAAAACCTAAAATACATCAAAGACATAGAGATTGCTACATTAATTTTTTATACATCCAACAATAGTGTAGCTATTTTCATTTTAAGAATTATGAGATAATATTAGGGACATTTAGGTCTTTATTAGAAAGGTAGTTTTAAAAATCTAAAACACATAAAAAACACAAAGATTGCTACATTAATTCTTCAGACATCCAACAATAGTGTAGCTATTTTCATTTTAAGAACTATTAGATAGTATGAGGGACATCTAGGTAATAGAAACTTAGTTTTTATAGTAGTTAGTTCTTTGAAGTTGAGGCATTAACATGCAGAGTTTGAATATGTTATGAGTTGATATATTAGATAATATTGAGGACATATAGGTATTTATTAAAAATTTAGTTTTTTTAGTGTCTAGGTCTTTGAAGATGAGGAATTAACATGTACAATTTGAACATGATATGAGTTGATTTGTGTAATCTTGTAGATATCATCTCAAATGAAAATAGATAATAAATTAACTATAATAATTTAAAGAACTATTAGATAATATTAGGGATATCTAGGTTCTTATTGATATTTTAGTTTTTATAGTAGCTAGGTTTTTGAAGTTGATTAAAATTAACATGTAGAAATTGATATCGAAATAGATAATAATTTACTATAATCATTTAAATAACTATTAGATAATATTAGGGATATCTAGGTCCTTATTGAAATATTAGTTTTTATAGTAGATAGGTTTTTGAAGTTGATTAATTAACATGTAGAAATTGATATTTCTGTAAATTTGTAGATATCATATTCAATGGAAAGAGAGCAGCCTTCGGATAGAAACTTAGGTGGTTATCACATTTTTCGAGAGTTGGTGTCCAAAATGAAAATCAAAGATTATCATGGTCACCTCTGGATTTAGGCTTATTGTATAGTTCACATTCAATTGATCATCGACGTGGCGATAGTGGTAGAGATGATTCCTCCTTATCATGTATGGTTGCAATGTCATTGATATAAACAAGGGTCATTTATCTTTAATTGTAGAAACAGGTCTTGGAGTATTCAGAGTTATAGATATGATTGATCAAATCTATGACTCCTATTACTCCTCAACCCATATCTACAAATCTACACATAAAATTTAGAGGAAGCAAAAGTAGTAATATTTTTACATGTTTCTTCTTCAAGGTTTGTAATATTACCCAAATTGTTCTCTGATATATAAGTTTAATTAGTTTAAATAATTTTTGGCATTTGTAAATTGCTTATATATATATATGTTAAAGCTTGGGTATCTTCAATCTTTCAAGGCAAAAGGAAGACTCCATTGGAGGTTAGTGGTGGAATTGTATGTTTAATATTTTATTTTATTTATTTTAGTTTAAAATAATTTAAATAGTTTGTAAGATTTATAAACTATTTTTATACATGTTGTAGCTTGGGTCTCCTCCACCTTTTAGAGGAAAATAGAAGACTCCATTGAATGATAGAGAATTTGAGGTAATTTTGTTGATAATTGTATTGATCTTCTATATACTAGTTTAATGTTTTAATGTTTTGATTTTAATTTAAAATTTTTTAAATAATTTATGATATTCATAATCTATTTTTATACATCTTTCAGATTGTTATGAGTCCAATGGAAGACCCTAGTGGAGGATAGTGATGGAGTTCTTTGATTCAGACATCGAGGAGCTTAATTTTAGGATTATATACATGTTCATGAATGTTTTTTTTATTATATACATGTACATTGAACTTACATGTTCATGACTATTTTTTTATTATATACATGTACATTGAACTCTAATGTTCATGAATGTTTTCTTGGATTATATACATACATACATTGATCTTAGATATTGTTTTTTGGATTATATACATGTATATGTAAATGTTAGGAATGTTAGGAATGTTAAGACCGAATATGGGGAATGTTAACGTTAAGAATGAAAGCAATCCAATTTGTTACATTGATCTTAGATATTGTTTTTTGGATTATATACATGTATATGTAAAAGTTATGAATGTTAGGAATGATAAGAACGAATATGGCGAATGTTAAATTTAAGAGTTAAGTGAATTAAATTGACTATATAAACATGGGAAATGTTAGGAGTGAACGTGGGAATGGGGATGGGGAATGCTAAGAATGAATGTTAGGAAGTTTAGATAGGTGCAATTATATGAATGTATGTATTAGTAAATTTATGTATGTTTGTATATGTAACATATTTTTAATGTTGAAAAGTTGAGAATTTTAGGAATGTTAGGAATGTTAGATGCAATGTAATGTTAACAATCAATGTGGGGGATGTTAGGAATCAATGTGGGGGATGTTAGTAATCAATGTTAGGAAATGTTAGTAATGTTAGGAATTTTTGATAGGCGTAAATATATGAATGTATGAGTGAATGTTAGGAATGGTTAGGAAGGTTAAGAAGTTTTGATAGGAATATTTTTTATTACTAAAGTAAAATTAGTAACTTGATTCTGAATTCTAATAAATTATAGCTCAATCCATAAATTTTCTAAGGTTACATTAGCAACTTGATTTTGAATTCTAATATTTTTTTATTACTAAGGTAACATTAGCAACTTCATTCTGAATTTTAATAAATTAAAGTTCAATGACTTCATGATAGCCAATCTTAACATAGAACAAGAAATGATATAGTTCAAAACATCACAATGGAATTCCGTCCTCAATTATCTGTTCATGGTCATATTTGGATAGTTTCCATTTTTTATTTTTTAAGTTTTTTTTTTATACAACTTGTTCCAATTTTATTCGAGATGCACATACTAAATGACTATACTGACAACATATAACATCAGGTTCATAATCTTGAAAGTAGAAATAATTTTTAATCATACGGGTCTGCTGGAAAAAATAGCCTTTTAAAATGATGGATCCTCTCTCGTATGTAAATCCGTTGTCATTGTAGTCCTCCAATAACTTCATTTTTCCTTCGGTGCATCGCATCAAATAATATTTTACATTTTTGTTGTTGTCTAAAGGTGCAATCACAGCGAAAATATCTCCTGTGCAAGTTACAATTGGTGTTGGAGTTAAGTTAATTAAATTGACTATATAAACATAAGTTCATGGACAATATTGAGCAATCAACAACACCATTACCTTCTCTAACAAGATCTTAAATTCTATCGCCATCACATGATATTTTTATTTCTTCTGATTCTAATTCTTCTATGTTTGCTATTGGCATTTTTCCTTTTGGATTAATCTCTGTGTGTTTCCAATGTTTTACGTAGTTATTCATTATGTTTTCACAAACTTCTGTATATTCAACATTTTCAGTGCAAATACGACAAAAATATGTTTTCTTTCTACTGTCAAATGCAAACACGTTTTGGAAGGATTTTGTTTGAATAGAGTGAAGTTCTCTAGTCCCATGTATGGTGTTAGCCTCGTATGGTATTGATATATCTATATCTTGGACCCCAACAAGCCAAAAAAAACTACACAATAAATGGTAAATCACAAATGACAACTTTTAATGTTAGTGTACAAATACTTCAATGTTAGTACATACATTTTTTAAAATTGACAATTAATATAAATTAAAAAAATAATGTACATACCTGCACACATCTTTTGATTGTTGACTACAATCATGGCTTACATTTTATTTACACCATTGGAAAACCTCTACAGCTGAATGAAATTGTCTAGAAGAATGGTTCATTTTCCAACTTCGAAGTGCTCTTTTTACGCATGCTCCTACACCATCACGTTCACCTTTTTCATGTCCTGTTTCAAAGAAATTCCAACAATGTTTAATGTTCATTGCTTTATGAAGTCGACATAACCAAAAAAATGATCGTGAAGATTTAAATTGTCCTAGACATCCATCCAACCATATCCAATGTTCATTGAATTTAACTTTAAGACTTTTTAGTGAATCATAGAATTTTTTTTCAATACAATGTTGAACAAAATGTGTAACATGTGTACGATCATCGCTGATATAAAAGTGATATTCTTTAATCACATCTCGATTGTCACACGTGCTTTCAATGGCATCAACATCTTGTTGAGAATGTCTATATAGAACATGGACAAATATTCAGAATGATAGTATTCACTTTGAATCTCTTTTTGTGCAGCAAATGTGTAGTTTTCTGCAAAATCAACTACAGACAAAATTGTTCCAGTTGGAAAAATTTCACGGTAATGTTTGAATTGAAGGTCTTGCCATCATGCTCTATGTGAGTGCTTGGTGTACTTATAAATTTCACTTTCAAATTTATTGAGAAAATATGTCACACATATTTTATCTTATCGCAATTCAATTCTTTTGGAATGTGCATCACTAGAACTTGTAGAATAATTGTTGTATCAACATATCTTCTCCAATCAATGGTTACATTTGAAAGCGACTGATCATTATCGATAGGGTATTTATTGTGGAATAAAACAAGATTTCCACAACCATGACAATGTTTTCCATTGACACATTTCTTATTATTAAATACTTCCATGTGATTTCTCTCACATAGGGTTTGAGATATGAATTCACGTACTGTGGGCGAAGGTGGTGAATTTGTCCAAATTATTTTACCAAATTCAAGAAATGTGTCGTAATATAATTCAAATTGCACATGATAATGACAACAACATGTGTCACATATAGTAATAGGTATAACATACCATGGTTTTTGTTGCACAAATGTAGTGATCGACATATTAATTCCGCGATGATCTTCCTTGAATTTATTGAACAATTGCACTTATGTCATTTCCATTATATGTTTCGGAAGGCTTTGATATACATTTTGTGATACTCTTTGTCATATCACATCCCTTGAATTTGGTGAAACTTGAGCATGTTCCAACCAATATTTCTGTACAATATCTTTAACACCTTCTCCCATTCTATCTTTGTAAGGTTGTCTACAAATAATTGCCCAGCAAGCAAGTTCATAATTTTCATCTATTTGCATTCTCAGTTTGCTATGTTTGTATAATGTCTTTCTTGAGGTTCCAATTGCTTGTGCTTGTTTTGTTGTCAAACGTTTTTGTCTAGTACTAGCTGAAACAATTGTTGTCTGAATTGCTCTACGTGCAGCACCGGTATCTTTCTTTCTAGATTTTCTAAATTTTTTTATTGCATCACCTATATTTTCTATCACATTATGTTTCAGTTTCGACTCTTTTGTCGCCTTGTGAATACCCAATAATGACACAACACCTTCTAAATTCTTGGACACCAATAAACATCTCAAAATTTGTGCTTGTCATGGTATTGAACAATCCTTGAGAATATCATCATAAATTTTTGTAGCACGATATCATGCAACATGTATGGGTAATTTTTCTCCATATTTGACGCAATCAATGTCTTCTAACATTTCATCCTCAATGGTGAAAGTACCTATACATCAAATTAAGTTAAATTTAACATATGTCCAAAAGTACAATTCATTATAAAAAATGAATTTCGAAAATACATGATATATTGGTTTTGATCTTCAATATTGACTTCATCAACATTAACATGTAAATAACTATTTACATCAACAATGGTCTCTTCAACTTCCATTTGTTCTTCTTGTACCCTATTTTCAATTTCCATTTCATCAACATTGTCATGTAAATATGTTCTTATATCTTCATTTATTTCTTTTGTTTCTACAACCCTTGCTCTATTGGCTGTATTTCTGAGTTTTTGTTTTTCCCTATTAACATCGTCATCACGTTTACGATCACTTTTTTTTTACAGTTTCTTTTATTGCCCATGATTGCTTAATCTCATTTTGAAAAACCCTTGGAAAAAAATAAGAACACCTTGTAAAGAAATCTTCTTTGTAAAACAATTGGAAAAAAAAACTCTTTGAAAAAAAACCTTATTTGAAAAAACAACTTATATAAATCTTTTGGAAAAAAAAACTCATTTGCAAAAATACTTTGCAAATAAACTCTTTGGAAAATACCGATTGCAAAGAACCTACTTTGCAAAAATACCTTAGAAAAAAAACTTTTTGAAAAAAAAAACAACTCTTTTGAAAAAAACCCATTGCAAACAAATAACCTACTTTGGAAAAATATCTTGGAAAAATACTTTATGAAAAGACTTCTTACAGGTGCGAAAATAATGAGGTTCTTTTGTTTTATTTATACGATTATTTTTTTCAGGTAACAAATTTTTTTTTGCACTTAGTTTTTCGGCCAAACAACCTTATTTGTAACGTCTCCGTTACAGAATAACATTGTTCAGCCAAACAACCTATGAAACCTATAACCTGCATAGTTTTCAGGTTTCTCCATTTTTGGAAGGTAAAATGGATGCCTTACACTACAAATCGACTGTCAAAGTTGATACCTTTAGTTTCGTCATTAAATCTACTTTCCATAAGTACATATTTTGTTGTGTATAGGTGAGATCCGATATTTATTTATTTTTGTTTCTTAACATGTGTCAAGTTTAGTTTCATCTCTTTCAAAATGTGGTGAAATGAAAAATATATAACTTTAAAAATACACCACCAAAAAAGTTGAAACAAATATGGTGCACTTAATTCGAGTGTCTACTTCAAAAGTGTATTCGTAGATTTTTAAGTTTTATAGTCAGTTGAGAGAAAAATGGCGCAACCAAAAACATGTTTAAAACCGACAAGGTTTTCCCATTGATCGAATTCAAAAAAATATTATAATTAGTATATAGATCCATTTGTTACAAAGTTATAGTCATCTCAATAGTATATTGTGTGTCGATTGTCATAGCATATTTGTTTTTTGCAAAACATGACTTTAACAATGATTTTACGGGTGCAACCAAACATGACTATTTTTTAGTCCTTTCATTTTATAAGGACACAGTGCCAAACATTTTTTGAAACGACATATCAAATCTCAATTAAAAAAAATTCAAAAAATTATGTATAGAAAGCTAACATAATTCTATAAAAGTTTTGTTTTTACTTGAAAGTGAAATTCTAAACGAAAATATCACTTTCGTTCGCCCAAAGTTGAAAAACATGAAAAAATCAAATTTATTTTCTCATAAGACCCCCCAAAATAGACACCCATCTTCATGGATTCACCCTTTGCTAACCATGCCTCAAAGGCATATGAGTTCTACCATTTCCTACCTGCTTCACATCCAACAGCTCTATTGACTCATGCCAATAACCTAAGCAAGTTGTGGGATGAGAGATTTGGGCATCTAAATTTCAAATATCTCCAGCAACTTCACAGTGACAAAATGGTTGAAGGTTTTTCTCTCATCCAAACTTCAGATGGAGTATGTCCTGGTTTTTTGGTAGGTAACCATCCACGAAAGAGGTATGAAGTTGGGAAGGAAACTAGAGTTGCATCTACACTTGATCTGATACATAGTGATTTCTCAGGACCAATGCCTATAACATCCATAAAAGGATTGAGGTATTTCATTACTTTTATTGATGCCAATTATTCCATATTTTCTTGAGTTTATTTTATGAAGCGGAAATCATAAGTATTCGAAACTTTCAAATTTTTAAAGCTTTGGTTGAAAATAGATTCATAAAAATATTACATCTATTAGATGAGATAATGGAGGTGAATACATTAAGGGATATTTTCAGCAGTATTGTGAATCACATGGGATTCGAATGGAACACTCAGTTCCATACGCACCATAGCAGAATGGTGTGGCTGAGAGGAAAAATAGATCATTGAAGGATATGGAAATCTGTCTTCTCCAAGCCAAGAATATTCCTCCTTCTATTTCGGATGAAGTTGTAAAATATGATTCATACATTCAAAATAGAGTGCGTGATCACAAATCAGTGATTGGGGCAATTCCTTTCGAAGAACTATTGGGGCATAATCCTGATGTCTCTCACTTGAGATTTTTTGGTTCCAAATATTGGGCCAGAATACCCATGGATAATAGAAATGCCTTCCAAGCGCATAGTAGTGAATTCATAGTGTTGGGATATGCCAAGGATGCAAAAGAATATAAATTGATGGAACTTGCAACTAGGAAGTGCTTCATACAGTGCAGTGTTAAGTTTGAAGAAGATCAGTTCCTTGATTTACCACAATCTGAATCACAAGCATGTATAAACACTCTTTCATTTCCTTTTGATGATGATATTTTGTCACATGTTTCAGATTCAAATGAAGAGGAATAAGATCAGCATGATCTTGATATTGAGGTTGTACCTCATGAGAATCTAGATCCAGATCCATATCCGGCTCTCATTCGAAATCAGTGGCCTAATCCTAAATCGACCAAAAAAATCATTAAAAAAGCTGGGAATGGTGCTAGAAATCTACATGACAGAAGAAGAACATGCTCCTAGTATCAAAATGAGAATGTTACACTCTCTCACACAGCTTCACTATCTAAAGAGTGGAACAACAAACTTCCAAAAAGTGCTACTTGATGATAGGGAATGATCAACCATTTGGCCCACAGAAAAACAAAATTGATCATTCCACTCCTGCTCCAGGCAAAGAAACAATTTTATAGATAAAATCAAAAGAGAATTGAGAGATTCACATGCACAACTTCAAAATGTTGCAGCACAGAAGAACGATGTTGCTTCATAGTGCTGCAAAATGTAGCAAAATGTTTGCAATTTATTACCCAAAGATGAAATTTTTCTCTTAATTATAACTTGGTTTTCCTATTCCTACTTATTTTGAGGGCAGGGGGTGTCCCATGAGGTTTTCCCCATTTTCCTTAGTTTATTAAGCAGTTTTAATTTTCATTAGATTTTATGGGTGACTTTTGGTTTAGTTTTTGAAGTTAGGATTAAGGAGGGGGGCTGTTAGAATTAAACATCCTCCCTTGTCCATATATAGTCTATTTGAACATCTTCCCTAACTTAGGAGTCAGTTGGATGATTTTGGTTCCATATTGATATTGGTGCCACTGGTGCCACTAGTGTCATTGGTGCCACCGATTCCATTTGGTGCCACTGGTGCCAATCCCTACATTCTCGGAGCCACTATGAGTTCCACCAGCAACCTCCATTAGTTGGTTGTGGTAGGTAGGTAGTTATGTCGAGTCAGTTACATTCAGTTAAATCACTTTCAGCTAGTCTAGCACCAGTTTTTCATGGTTGCATGGGGAAGTGGCGCCTTTTTCCACCTACCTCATCAGTTTAACTGGTTTAACTAGTTTAATTGATTTTCAGACTGATTTAGACATAATTAGTTAGACTAGTGGCTCCATGCAGTGATTTAGACATACTGAGTTATCTAATCAGTCAGGTTTAGTTGGTAGATTCGAATTTTATCCACATGATTCAAATTCTCCTTATTGTAACATTGTTGTGTTACTGCTGAAAATAATGAAGATAATGTTGTAATTAATTGATCATTCTTATCATATTTGTCTCAAATTTGTCTTGTTCAGTGTACATTGTTCTTGATATTCCACTGGACAATTCTACCCTTCAATTTCTCTCATTTGTTTGTAGATCAATGGTTTAATAATTTAACACTTATTCCTCCATGGGGATGTTACTATTGTATTTTTTCATCAAAGAGTCACGAGGTATAACCTCCATTGTAATTTGGGTCAATAGTACCCTCTCGAATATAATATAATATTATTTTTTGTCTTCCTAGGTGAAGTTGGCCCGGTAATTTTGTTGGGGCCGACTTGTTAGGGTAAAAATCAAGTGACAGAAAGACTATAAATATAGGAGTTATGTTCCTCATTAGAACACACACACTCACTTGTGTATAATGCATAGGACATAGAGAGAGAGACAGATCAACAAGGAGAAGGAGCACCTGTTTTAGGTTTTTATCTTATACATCTATATAGAGGAAGTTATGTTGGGTTTTCTTCCCCTTGAGGGTTTTCGAGGATAAATTTGTGTCTATCTTGTGATTTTTTTTCTTTCAGTGATTTTGTAAATGATATTGATGTGAAATTGGCTTAGAACCTAATTATATCTATCTAATCATATGAAATCCTAACATGTCATTAGAGCTATCCTGAATAGAACAACTTTCACAATGTGAAACTCTCTCTCATCTCTCTTCGACAAGAACTTAGGGTTTCTTTCAAAATTGGAATTTTAGAAATTTGACTGCACAGAAAGATGTTCCTCCCTAGAGAACATCAATTTATCCCTATGGGTGAAATCATGAATCTGGGTGTCTATTCATGTCAATAATTTTTTCAAATTCATATTCCGTAATATTTCGGACGAACTAATTTATGTTTTCAGCTGAAAACATAGAACTAAATTTCAGCCAAAAAAATAGTTCGGCTGAAAGTTACTTTTAACAGATACCGTTAACTTGAAAGTTATAAATAACTAACTTTCTAACTTTCTAAATTTAAAATTAATGGTATCCATTGAAAGTAACTTTCAGCCGAAATATTTGTTTGGCCGAAAACCTGTAACTTTTCAGAAATGAAATTTCGTTTTATTTTTTACTCTTCTTCCAATTTAGAATAGATCGGATTGTATCAAATACTTACAATTTCTCTTCACAAATAATACCATTAGTTGCATAATTCAATATACTTTCTATCGATGCGAATTTTGTTGAATTTGCTGTGATCCACTAATTTTATTTATTATATTTCTTAGAAGGTGTCTAGATTGCTTCAAAATTTAATAGAATTCATTGAAATGAAAATTCAATAACTTCTTAAAGACACGATAAAAAAATTTGGAAAAATCATGGTGCCCAACATTGATGTGTTATCTTCAAAAGGGTACTTTTAGTTTTTTTTTGAATTGGAAATTAGGGAAAATGTTGTGTCAAACTAAACATGTCATTTTTATGCTAGTTTTTTAGATTGGTCCACTTCAAAAAATTCTAATAATTATTACATGTGTTTGTTGGATACAAACTTATAGACAACCTTTAGTACAATCTGTCTAGATCATCATAACATATTTTATTTTTAATGAAAAATAGTTGAATAATGGATAAACCGGTGTTAAAAAACATGCTTATTTACCATAATTTCATTAATTAATAACATACTATAAAACACTTGAAAAATGACATATCAAATGCCAATAAAAAAATCTAAAAAATAACCGATAGAAAGCTAACATGATTCTCTACAACTTTTGTTTTTACTACAAAATGAAATTCTAAATACAAATCTAATTTTTCTTTGCTCAAAGTTGACAAACTTGGAAAAACATCACTGCTTTTCTCATACCCCCCCCCCCCCCCCC